>JAXCMG010000036.1:5401867-5429096 GCA_034642415.1 Podarcis siculus | reverse complement strand
TCTTTCTTTCTTTCTTTCTTTCTTTCTTTCTTTCTTTCTTTCTTTCTCTCTCTCTCTCTCTCTCTCTCTCTCTCTCTCTCACACACACACACACACACACACACACACATCATCATGTTGCTCACCCTCACTCTCGGTCTCGCCCTTCCTCACCTTCTCACCTGCCTTTGCTTGCTCACTTGCTGCCACAGCCACTGTGTCCCCCGCACTCATTGCCCCCTCTTCGTTGGCAGTGCCTGAACACCCACCTGTCTGCTTGCCTCCTCCTCCACCGTGTGCAGCCAGCTTTCCTTGTGGGTCTCCATTTTGAAAATCAAAACTTTTCCCTGCCTCCAATGAACAAGAGGAGAGGAGGAGAAGATGTCACTCAATGAGCTTCATGGCCAAGGGAGGGTTTGAACCCTGGTCTCCCAGGTCCAACCATTCTAGCCACCACACCACACTGGCTGAGGAACCTCAAATGGGGAGCAAGAATCCATCGGATCAGAAAACACTGGGCTGTGAACCCAGGATCAAATCCCAGCTCAGCTGAAACATACAGTGGTACCTCAGGTTACAGATGCTTCAGGTTACAGACGCTTCAGGTTACAGACTCCACTAACCCAGAAATAGTATCTCGGGTTAAGAACTTTGCTTCAGGATGAGAACAGAAATCGTGTGGTGGCAGCGGGAGGCCCTATTAGCTAAAGTGGTACCTCACGTTAAGAACAGTTTCAGGTTAAGAACAGACCTCCAGAATGAATTAAGTTCTTAACCCAAGGTACCACTGTAATTCCACATCCACAAGCAAATTACTGTCAGTCCACTTTTTTCTTCTGCCCTTGAAATTAAAAAAGCGCATGCATTTGCACCTCTTTTTTCTGCCTTAAGGATAAAGAGAGTACTGTAGGAAAAATAATAAGACTGTGGGGAGTGGGGAAGAGCCAGTGAATCATCAACGGGTAGGAAAATGTGGACTTGATTTTGCAAACCGGTAAGCCCACATTCTTTCAGGCTGTCTCAGAGCCCCTGGGGAGTGTGATGCAGTCCCAAGATACTGAGTTAAGACTCCTTAAAATTGTGAGTCATTACAGGTTACCAGGGATCACTAAGACAGGCAGGAGAAATAAAGGCATTACACAAATGTATTACCCATTTTAATTAGAAATCCGTGGGTGAAGCCAATTGTTGAGTAATTTGACAAAGGTAATAAAACCATCCTGTTTTCTTTCCAAAGGTAATATGCTCAGCTGTAAATTGTATAAGTAGCAAGGGGATGACTCTGACCTCTGATGTAACAGTAGCACTGATTCTTGCCAGGAAATAGCTAAAGAGAGCTGAAAGGAAGTCTGAATTAAGCTGACCTGTATAATTCACCAATTCCAGCAGGTTATCGAACTGCGCTCTCTTCTCCGGCGGTTTTTTGATAGACGGGCAGCTCTCACTTATGCCAACAGGAGGGGAAAAGGCGCGGGGGGGGGGAGAGAAGTATGGTTTCTGATTGTTTCTACCAAAAGGTCAAGCCTGGCATTAAGTAACACGTGCGTCTTTCTGACCGGATGGCGAGCTGCTATATAAGCGTTGAGTGGTTTTTAGAAAACGCCAAGTGGAAGTATTTACTTCCATCACACGGAGGGATGGAGAGCGCCGGCAGGCCTGGCTGATAGCAATCATGAATCTGTTGCTTCAGAGTGTAGGCTGAGAACCGAGAGAATTTGCAGAGGAGCAGATGTCAGCTGAGCAGGACTACAAGTCCCATAGTGGTTGAACAATCAATCCCAGGGAACTCTGGGGACTGTAGCCCTGGGAGAGGAATAGGGAGCCACTTATCAGCTCTCAACATCTGTAACTACCTACAGGGCCCCAGAAGTCAATGGGGGAAGCCACGACTGCTTCAAGTGGTATAATTCCACTTTAAATGCAAAGTGCAGATTGGGCTGCTGTGTCTTGGTCTGGAAATACTGAACATGCCCCAGAATTCTTTGTTATGCTCTGGGGCAGAAACCCTGGGGTTTTGAAGCAAGATGCTAATGTATGATCAGTGCCATGGCCTAAGGCCATCTGAAAGCCACTGCTGTAGTGAAATGAGAGCACAGGTGGGTGACAGTCTCAAGCCACTTGTCTGTTATGATGCAAAATCATCATATCTGCAGAAAGCTGGAGAGGGACCACTGCAAAGAGCTAAGGCCAGGAATTTGTTAGAGCCGCCTCTACTGTCTCTCTATGCCTCAACCAGGGGTGTAGTGGGGGGGCGGTGCTGCCAGGGCAATCACCCCAGGCACATTTTGGGGGGACACACGCTGCTCACACCACCCTCCTTGAGCCAGCCCTGGTCACTTTGCGAGACTGGGAACTGATCAGATCCTGGCCTCACAAAACAGCTTGGAGAGGGAGGCGTGAGAAGGATGCAACAGCCATGCCCCCCTCAATCCCAACACACACACCCCAGGGCAAGGATAGGATGAAAGGGTGTATGGCTGCTGCGTCCTTCTCACAGCGCCCTCCCCCAGCCGCAATGTGAGGCTGGGGTCATTCCAGTCTTGCAAAGTGGCCGGGGGCTGGTGACACTCTGGTGGTGTCGGTGGCGAGGGCTGAGCTGGCACACAGCAGACTCCATTTGCCCTCTGTGCCCCCTGCCCTCTGTTGCACACGTCCCCCCTCAGGCACCATGAAAAACACGCTTGCCAACACAGTGTTTTTCAACCTTGAGTTTGCGGGTCTGGCTGGACTAGAACTCCTGTCATGCCTGGCCGTTGGCTAAGCCAATACAGGTCAGCTTCATTCAGACTTCCATTAGCTATGCTGTCTAATGAATTTGTCCATCCCTAATCTTCACGGGACGCGGGTGGCGCTGTGGGTTAAACCACAGAGCCTAGGACTTGCCAATCAGAAGGTCGGCAGTTTGAATCCCCGCGATGGTGTGAGCTCCCGTTGTTCAGTCCCTGCTCCTGCCAACCTAGCAGTTCGAAAGCATGTCAAAGTGCAAGTTGAGAAATAGGTACGGCTCCGGCAGGAAGGTAAATGGCATTTCCATGCACTGCTCTGGTTCGTCAGAAGCGGCCTAGTCATGCTGTCCACATGACCCAGAAGCTGTACGCCGGCTCCCTCGGCCAATAAAGCGAGATGAGCGCCGCAACCCCAGAGTCGGCCATGACTGGACCTAATGGTCAGGGGTGCCTTTAGCTTTACCTGTAATCTTCACTACCCCCAGCCCTACAATATGGCCTTCATGCCCTAGTGGTGAGTTTCCCAGAAACCCTTGATTGGTCATGGTGGAAAGCAGGACTCCAGATTTGATGGACTTTTCTTCTGATCCAGCAGGTCTCTTCTTACCTCCTTAAGCTCAAGACATTTGAGAAGTTTCATTTTCCATTTCTTCCTGATTACGGGAATGCACTGTGACAACTTTATACCTGATTCTGTAAGCCTAAATTTAATAAATTCAGGAGCGCCTGAAGTGGTTGGGATGGAAACATCTGAGCAGGGTTACCTTTGCTCTGATTAACCACTTGGCTGGGTTTCGGAGGACTCTCTCTAATCACACGGCCTTGTTTTGCTTCGCTAAGCCCCCCTCCCCCCCTCCTTCCAGTTGGAATAGATGTTAGTTAGAGAAGAAATTGAAAAATGAGCTTGGTGACCTATCAGAGGTGGATGATTAATTGTTCGGAGATTGCAGTCATGATTACAGAGCCTTTCATCTCAGGTGACGCTAATTAGGTTTCTCATTCTTCTGCATGTCTACGTGAGACCAGAAGCAAGCATCCATAGCGCTTCCCCACCCCCCACAAAAAACCCCACAGCCTCTCTTGGGCTACAGAGCCCATAGACTCTTGCTTATTATGCACAGCCATGGTATTTAATCAGCCTTCTTCTTTTTTTAAAATAGGAAGCACCACCAGTAATCATCAAGCAACACAGAACAGTAAATATCCAAACAGCAGCGCTAGCAAAGACTCGGATTCTCGGCCATGGACCCAGAGTGGGTGGATGCGAGGAGCTCTTTGCGTTGCTATGGCAATGGCATTCTACCTGTAACCCAGCCATATCCAATTACTAACAGGGGTGTTCTTAAGGCGGCCAGAATCAATACTGGACAGGGATCCTGTGCCATTCACAGAGAAGCCTCTGGCAGGTGCAGATTTGTCCATCATAGTGGTCCTGGCAAGGCAGCCGTTTTGAAGGAGAGCCGTGTTGTTAAATTGCTAACTAGCTGGATCAGGTCCGCAGCCCAAATGTTTTCCAGGGGCAGTCCCAGAATGATGAAAACCACCCCGGCTTCTGATTTGATCCTGGAATATCCATAATTTCCCTGCCAGTGCTGCTGCAAGGGAGCATAACGTTGCCTCTCCATGGCTGCCGCTGGCCTCCTCCCTTGGGCAGCTCATAGCAGTTGCTGGAGAGCAGGTGAGGTGGACGAGGGGCTGCCTCCATTGAGGCCCAGCCCCACGTGATGTGCAAGCTCTGAGGGACACGGCTGCCCTGGGCAGGAAGAAAGGAGGAGCAGAGCAGAGCAAAAGGAGTCTTGGTTTATTTTTTGTTTTTAAATGCTTTGTGCATTCACATCTAATCTCGTCCCTTTCTAAAATTTATTTATTGCTGTGTGTTTCTCTTTTTGTGAATCTACCAAAGAATAAAATAAAACCAGGATTAAGGGGTTTTCTCAGGGTGGTGGAGGGCGTGTGTGATGTGTCCCATTGGTGAAATGGTGGTGGCACTTGCCCTTCTTCTGTTTGGAAATGCTCTGTGGCGGAAAGAAGAACAAAAATGGTGGGTTGAGGAGGGTCAGTTGGGGGTGGGGGAGTGAGAAATGTCCCTATTTTCATCTGAGGAAAGTTGGAGGGTATGCACACAGCCCAAGTAGGGGAGACTTCAGCAAGTTGGTAGCGCAACAGCATCAGTGGTGGCACAACGTCTTCTCATTTTCCCCTCAGGTGGTGAAACAGGCTGGGCCACAAAATCTGGGGGGCTAAAAGTTCCCCACACCTGCTTTATGTGACAGGTGACAAGTTTGCGTAGGCCTAAACTGGGCCAAAACCGGCTTTCTTTGTGCATAAATGGAGCGGGGGCTGTGAATGGACTCCATTCTGCATTCATTTTCCTCCCTGACGAGTTCGCTCTCTGTCACTTTCTGAGTTATTTCTCTTCAACTTGGAGGAGGAAGAGGCGGAGGGGAAGCGTTGGGGGACTAGGAAGTTGAGTTCTCTTGCCAATGAAGTTAAATATCAAGTCACAATTAGGCAGCAGCACTCAAGACTGAATACCTAGAAAAACTCTAGCAGGCCTGACAAGACTGAAGTGGTGTAGGGAAATGTCAACAGACACTATCAACTCTTGTTGGGCCTGGAGCTTTTCACAGGGAGCTCTGCCAAAGGAGTGTAGTAAACAGCTTCAGATTCTTAAGTGCCAACCAGCACAGGATACGATGAGGGAGATGGGGGGGGGTGGCTGAAAGCAGATTTTGGAAGGCAGAAGGGATGAGGAAGACAAATTTTGAAAATGAATGTTTCAAAACAATAAAAAAGGGTACAGACGGAGGGGAGAAAGGGGCAGTAGCTTAGTGGTAGAGCTTATGCCTTCCATGCATACAGTCAAAATGCAATAAATAAATGCCATTCCACACCCTCCAACACTTCTCCTGTGAAAATAGGGACCTCCTACTCCATAATAATATTGTTAAATAAGTTTACTGTTTATACCCTGCCCATCTGCCTGGGTTGCCCCAGGCACTCTGGGCAGCTTCCAACATATATAAAAACATAATTTAACATTAACAAAAACTTCCCTATACAGGACTGCTTTCAGATGGCTCGGGGGTCAGATAACTCCATACCCTCCAATATTCCTGTGATGGAAATAAGGACATCCTAAGGAAAAGTGACGCAGGTGGCGCTGTGGGTTAAAGCCTCAGCACCTAGGACTTACCGATCGAAAGGTCGGCGGTTCGAATCCCTGCGGCGGGGTGCGCTCCTGTAGTTCGGTCCCAGCGCCTGCCAACCTAGCAGTTCGAAAGCACCTTCGGGTGCAAGTAGATAAATAGGGACCGCTTACTAGCGGGAAGGTAAACGGTGTTCCGTGTGCTGCGCTGGCTCGCCAGATGCAGCTTGTCACGCTGGCCACGTGACCCGGAAGTGTCTGCGGACAGCACTGGCTCCCGGCCTCTAGAGTGAGATGAGCGCACAACCCTAGAGTCTGGCAAGACTGGCCCGTACGGGCAGGGGTACCTTTACCTTTACCTTTAAGGAAAAGTGAAAGGGATGTGGGTGGCGCTATGAGTTAAACCACAGAGCCTAGGACTTGCCGATCAGAAGGTCAGCGGTTCGAGTCCCCGCAATGGGGTGAGCTCCCGTTGCTCGGTCCCAGCTCCTGCCAACCTAGCAGTTCGGAAGCACATCAAAGTAGATAAATAGGTACCACTCTGGCGGGAAGGTAAACGGCATTTCCGTGCGCTGCTCTGGTTCGCCAGAAGTGGCTTAGTCATGCTGGCCACATGATCCGGAAGCTGTACGCCGGCTCCCTCGGCCAATAAAGTGAGATGAGCGCTGCAACCCCAGAGTCGGTCACGACTGGACCTAATAGTCAGGGGTCCCTTTACCTTTAAGGAAAAGTGGGACATTCCAAGATCAAATCAGAAACTGGGATGGTTTCTGTAACTCTGGGACTGTCCCTGGAAAATAGGGACACTAGCGGGTTCTGCCATTGTGAAGTTGAGGTATGAAGATACTTTGCTCATCGCGGAATTGCCCAACCCAAGGGCGGGGGGAGGAGGAGGAGGAGGAGATGAGGGGAAGGGCCCAAGCGCAGGCTCGCTTAAAGGGATACCCGCAAATTACTCAATGTCAGCTCTATCACTAAGCTCTACTCCAAGTAGGGTCATTGAAATTAATGGCTCCAAGTTGTCTGGGTCTGGACAGAGCATGGGGTTAGGGGTCCCAAAACCACAGAGGCTTCCTTCACCCTTTGTCCAAGGCTCACACCACAGGGATATTGTGATGTTGGCATGAAATTGCTGAGGTGTGCAGCATGGCTGGTGCCCAGTGGGACTGGCAGGGCAGAATGCAGGGAGGTCAATAGGAGGTTGAGATGGAGTCACAACCAATGACAGGCAGAACAAACTGATTGTGTCCCCATGCTCCTCCACCCAAACGAGTTCTATGGGGACAACACCGAGACGAAGGAGGAGGAAGTTGACTGGCAGGGCCACCCTGTGGGCCAATTGTAAATAAGAAGGCAGGCAAGTTGGGGGTGACTAAGGTGGGTGCCCTAGTGTTACACCCTCCACTGGTGGTGTGTGAAGAGCATGTGGATCTGGTGTCACCCACTACTGAAAGGCAGCCCCAACAGTTTTACATCAGAGTAATTGGGCCCCTTAGCCCAGGCATAGGCAATCTTTGGCTCTCCAGATGTTCTGGACTACAATTCCCCTCATCCCTGACCACTGGTCCTGTTAGCTAGGGATCATGGGAGTTGTAGGCCAAAGCATCTGGAGGGCCGAAGGTTGCCTATGCCTGCCTTAGCCCCTCCAAACGAAATCCCTCGGAAGGTGTTGCCATCTGCTTCATTGGAGGGTTTTAAGCAGAGGTGGGATGGCCGCCTATCAGGGATGCTTTAGCTATGATTCCTGCATTGCAGGGGGTTGGACTAGATGACCCTCAGGGTCCCTTCCAACTCTACAGTTCTTTGATTCTGTGAACAAGGTTCCTTGTATGTGATCTATAGTAAGATTTTCTTCTTTTGCCACACCTCTTTCGCCAGTCCTCGGGGAGTAGACTTTACTGGGCATTTATGCAATTGTATTTATTTTTAAAGCATTGTCTGGTTTATTTTTTTTAGCATGTTGTATTGATGCTTTTGATTTTATTTTTAAAGTCTTTTAATGTTTGGTATGTAATGTTAGGTTACCATTTTATGGTTGTTAAGTTGCCTCCATTGGGTGGAAAACCAATGTCACAAATGAATTAAACTAAAATGCAGTACAATTGTCTACTCCTTTCCTCAGCAGGAATTCCCATTGTTCTCCAGGGAACTGTGCGTAGAACTACAGCCTCAGGTATAGAATTTAAGATAAAAGACTTATAATATGCAACACTTTTTTTGTCAACAGCTCCCTGACAGTGGATTACATTAAACGGCCTACACAGACATTCCTTTCTATTAATATTATGCTATTCTATTAATACAGGGGCAACTAACATGGTTATCTCCAGATGTTTTTGGACTACATCTTATGCTCTTATGAGATTTGGGACAGATAAAAGAAAGTACTTCTTCACACAGTGCATAGTCAGATGATGGAACTCTCCTACATGAGGCAGTGATGACCACCAATCTAGGAGACTTTAAAAGAGGAGACAGGAGGCTCTTCTTAACAGCCATCAGTCCCAGCTGTGGGAATGTTCTGGGTGGCAGGAGAGGATATACAAGTGAAACTCGGAAAAATAGAATATCGTGGGAAAGTTCATTTATTTCAGTAATTCAACTTAAAAGGTAAAACTAATATATGAGATAGACTCATGACATGCAAAGCGAGATATGTCAAGCCTTTATTTGTTATAATTGTGATGATTATAGCGTACAGCTGATGAAAACCCCAAATTAACAATCTCAGAAAATTAGAATATTAAATGAAATCAGCAACACAAGGATTGCAAATAGAGCAATATTGGACCTCTGAGAAGTAGAAGCTTGCATATGTACTCAGTACCTGGTTTGGGCCCCTTTTGCATCAATTACTGCCTCAGTGCGGCATGGCATGGATGCTATCAGCCTGTGGCACTGCTGAGGTGTTATGGAAGACCAGGATGCTTCAAGAGCAGCCTTGAGCTCTTCTGCAATTCTCGGTCCCATGTCTCTCATCTGTCTCTTGGCAATGCCCCATAGATTCTCTATGGGGTTCAGGTCAGACGAGTTTGCTGGCCAATCAAGCACAGTAATCCCATGAGCATTGAACCAGGTTTTGGTACTTTTGGCAGTGTGGGCAGGTGTCAAAGTCCTGCTGGAAAATGAAGTCAGCATCCCCATAAAGCTCGGCTGCAGAAGGAAGCATGATGTGCTCCAAAATCTCCTGGTAGATGGCTGTGTTGATCCTGGACTCAATGAAGCACAGTGGACCAACACCAGCTGATGACATGGCTCCCCAAATCAACACAGACTGTGGAAACTTCACACTGGACTTCAAGCATCTGGCATTGTGTGCCTCCCCATTCTTCCTCTGGGTCCTTGGTTTCCAAATGAGATGCAAAAGCTGCTCTCATCAGAAAAGAGATTTGGGGAGTCCATTAGACTTGGTTCGAAAACCAAGGCTCGGTTTCCAATTGGCTGCAGGAGCCACGCTGGACGTTTGGCTTCCAAAAAACGTTCGCAAACCAGAACCCTCACTTCCGGGTTTGCGGCGTTCAGGAGCCAAAACGTGCGAGTACCAAGGCGTTCCACAACCAAGGTACAACTGTATACTGGTAGAGATTGTAGTTCTTCCCATCCTCTGTACAGAGACTATAGCTAAATATGTGTAACATATCCCCTCTAAATGGAAGACATAGGTGTCCAAGGTTAAACTAAAATGAGGGTGATTTCTGGGCCAAGAATTATGGTTTGCATAAGAGGGTTTGTGCCTGTGTGCTGACTTTTTTTGGCTTTTGAGTGCTGGGCTTCATGGAATATTCACACCACATAGTTCTGCATTGTTAGTCGCGCATAGCTCCACAGGCAAACATAATTCTGCCATATGGTGATGAATCAACAGATGCCAAGGGAGTGATGGAATCTTCAGAATTGTCAAATGTGCAATCACTGTTGTGCCAGACACTCATTCACTCAATATCTGATTGACGTCAGCAAAACTGGGGAAGGCTTAGAAAGCAACGTGATTTGGGAAACAGGTTAATGATAGTTGAAAATCTAGAGGCCTTTCCTGATTTGGATAATTATCAACCCTTACTTAGGAACTGGTCATTTATGGACATGACCTATCATCATCATCAAGGGCTCTAGGAGTACAGGAAGGCCTGAGGCTGCTGTGTAAACTGTTGGCTGAGTTTTACACCAGTCCCCATTCAGGAGTTACTCTTTGAGGAACCTAATTTATTACAGTGTTTGCTTATTTACTTAAAATATTTGTAGCCCAATTTGTTTCCAAGGAGGGATCCCAGAGCAGGTTGCTGCTGGAAAAGCATTAAACATAATAATAATAATAAAACAAAACAAAAACCATATATATAGATATTTGCACACCTAGACAGACACAGAGAGAGTTAAAACAGAAGTAAATCATATAAATGCTTGGGTAAATAAATAGGTGTTTAGCTAATGCCAGAAATGTGCAATGTTTGGCACCAGTTTATTTGGGAGAGGAAAGTACAGAACTGATAGAAGCTGTCATGGCCAAGCCATCTTTGCACAAATCAGATGTCAGTCTCGCCAGAAATTTTCACAATTATTTTCTGACTAATTGATCATCTTTGGAAACTTTTCAATAAAATTAATTGTTTGGGGGGGGTTTGTGTTGCTAGATTTTTTAAAAGTGATTTTATTTAGATTCTATTTTGCATATTTCCACTGGACTTTTTTTTTAAAGCTGTTCCATCTACTATTTAATGGGTAATCCTGATTTATTGTGCACTGGTGTTTTGGATTACTTTTATGTTCACTGCTACCAGGGCCATCTGCTAAAAAGCATCAATGCATCACTGTGCCATGTGGTAAGAGAGCTGCGGTGGAAAACATTTTCCCAGGGCAGAACCGTATATGGTCTCTTTTGTGTGTGCGCGCGAATATTTCTTCTGCAGCTACCTGATACCCCAATGTGACATGTATTCCCAGGACAAAGTATGATTTATAAGGGAATGGTGGCAAGAGGCAGCTGTTCCATTGTCCGTGGCAACTGTGCATAGGAATACACTGAGCTGCTTTATACTGAATCAGACCATTGCTCCATCTAGCTCAGTAATGTCTACACCAACTGGAGCAGCTCTCCAGGGTTTCGGACAGGCAGCCTTTCCCAGCCTTACCTGGAGATGCCAGGGATTGGACTTAGGACCTTCTGCGTGCAAAGCAGATGATCTACCACTAAGCTATACCCCTTCTCCCTAAATCCAGAGTTTAATCCAGAAACTATGTGAAT
This sequence comes from Podarcis siculus, assembly GCA_034642415.1. Lineage (NCBI taxonomy): Eukaryota > Metazoa > Chordata > Lepidosauria > Squamata > Lacertidae > Podarcis > Podarcis siculus. Next base: position 5,418,001 of record JAXCMG010000036.1, on the reverse strand, counting down.
CATACAATCATAGAAGAGTTGGAAGGGACCCTAAGGGTCATCTAATCGAATGCCCTGCAACACAGGAATCTCAGCTACAGCATCCATGACAGATGGACATCCCATCCCTGCTTAAAAACCTCCAAAGAAGGAGAGTTCACAACTTCCCGAGGGAGACCGTTGCCTTGTCAAACAGATCTTACTGTCAGAAAGTTTTTCCGTATGTTTAGACAGGATCTCCATTCTCGTAAATTGGGTCGTACTGTCACTGATGTTGAGTTTGTGGTCCTCCTTATATATTTGCATTCATTTGATTTATATCCCACCTTCTTCCCGAAGGAGTTCATGGTGTCATACATCATTTTCTCCCTCAATCCATTCCCACAACAACCATCTGAGGTAGGTTAGGGTGAGGGGCAGTGACTGGCCCAAGGCCACCCAGTTCAGCTTCATGGCCAAGCAGGGATATGAACCCTGGTTTCCCAGCTCCTCATCCAGCACTCTAACCACTGCCCCACACTGGTTCTGCTTATTCCACTGGGGTGCAATTATGAATCCAGATCAATATGTCAGAGGGACTGTGGCTGTGACCAAGGTCACTAAGTGGGAGTTTTCAGCGTAAGTCTCCTTGTCTGGTACCCTGACCACTGGATCACGCTGGCAATAAAGTAGACCAAAGATAAATATGAACAAGCTAAACACATAAAACAATTGACAATACTGGCATTTGCTTAAAAAACAACATGTGGTGTATCACAGAGGTTTCATGAGCAGAGATGGGGAGAAATTTGATTCCATCTAATTTGCACTTCCTGAAACAATACACAAATCAAGAAACAACTATCCTTAAGAATTCGCACTCCTCCAAAGGTTGCGGTGCAGTTCTCCATCCCAAAAACTGTACAAAAATTTGTATGTTGGGGAAGCATGGGCATAAAAAGGCACATATTCATGAAAACGATATCGTTAAAAATCCATTATATTAAGGGAAATTGCTTGCAAAAGCATGCCTATTAAGCAAAACTTCATATAAAAAATGTGTCTATTAGGAGAAAAAGGCACCAAATGGCTGGTGAATTTTCACGAGGATTTTTTAATTATTATTTAAGAGACTGCAAACTGATGTAGAAATGTGGCAAACTGAATATTCACAAATACAGCCCAGGTTCCTGCATGCTTCCTCTTTCTTTCCAGTGGGGAACATGAAGGCATCATCTCACTATGATTGTCCCCTCAGATCAATCTATATTCCCCATTTCAGGGCAAGTTGTCCATTAGCTACACAGCATTCCAGAGGTGGTTAAAAGGCTCGCCCATAACACAAAACCTCCTCGCTCTCTAGTGCCTCCAGAAAATATAAATAATGCATTTATCAGTGTCGCCATCGTTTTCTCGAGGCACAACCATCAGAACTATGAACAAGGCAGCAGTGGCTCTTTGGAAATTAAGTTACATGGTCATCTGAGCTTATCGCCATGAGTCACGCTGATAAACTGAAATGTATGCCATTTGGTGATTTAATCCTGCCGGTGTAACTGTGCTTCACGATCAGGATTGGTGGGTTCTCTGTCTCTCCCACACCCACCCACGACTTCCTAGCTACAAAATTAATTTAAGAAATGAGCCTGGAAGAAATGAAAGTCCCTTTCTTTCTCCAAGGTGGTAGGGAGTTTCAGCACCGCTTAGAAGAAGAGCGGTTCATTTTACGGGACTTCAATCTGCCTCGTAAAGGGACAGATTTCTGCATGGGGGCAACAGTTGGCGTACATAAACAGGCCTTTGTCTTCGTAAAATAAAACTGCTGTGGGTCATTCAGGAGCGAGAGCAGCTGGGTTTTCATGGATAAGGCACCCAGCTAGTGACTGGGGCAGGTATGCAGAATGGAGGAGGGGGGGGAATAGAGACAGCCCTCCTTCCGGATAATGATTTCCTTGGTGAAGGGCAGCTGAGCATTCCTGCAACTTCCTTTCCACTGTAAACTGTTGCTACGTGGTTAAAAATAAAGAAATTCTTAGTCATTGTAGTTTCCTGAAAGCACCTGAGAGTTTTTGGCTTGGAGGTCAAAAATTAACAGCAAGTTTAATGAGTCACTAAAGAGAGGCTTAGCAGGGGCACCAAGAAAGTCAGTTTCACATGTTCCTCGCCTCTTACCAAATCACTGCTGCTCATGCACTCCCTTCAAATCCTTAGCCGTCTCTTTCCATTTGGTTGAATTTAAATATGCATGATTTGATATTCATTAATGTATTATGATGATGATAAGCACCAGTGATATTTTTCTAGAAAAAGAGGTGCCGGAACTCACCATGAACACCTCCCTCATTCTTGTAGAATGGCAGTAGGGCCTAGCTGAGAGGTGCTGGAACTGAGTTCCAGACTGGGGGGAAAATAGCCCTGATTACCACTTTGCAGATTTTTTTTTCAAAAATCCCCCATTTTCTTTTCATTTTTGTGTAGTATCTACCATTTCCCCTCCACAGTGCCTCAGAACTATGTGGAGTGTCGCTGAGGATGCAACATGATAGCCAAGCCGCCATTACCGTTGCTGCCACTAGTTCCAGCAGCAACCAAAACAAAGCAACTTTAGAAGTGAAGAGAAGAGGGGGAAAACATGTATGATCACTTCTAATGGTGATCTTCAACCCAAGAGAGTTTGGGTGAATTTCCATGCAGAAGCTCCTAAGTTCCATCTCCAGTTGAAAGGCTCAAGCTGCAGCCAAAGAGAATGAGACCCTGGAGAACCACTTTCAGTCAGCGTAGACCAACCTTCCTCAACCTTGGCTTCCTATATTGTTGGACTATGACCTCCATCAACCCCAGCCAGCATGACCAATGGCCTTGGATGATGAGAGCTTCAGTCCAATGGCACCTGAAGATCTAAGGTCAGAGAAGGCAGGCTGGATCAATGTTATGGCACAGCTTAAGGCACCTTGTAGTGGAAGCTGGTCCATTAGGACAAATGGAGCAGTGCCCCACCAACCTCAGCAAGTTCCCAGCTGCCTGCCTTCCTACTAACAAACCCACCAAGGGGGTGGCACTGTCTGTCAGCTTCTTCCTCCTTAGGCTCGCTGTTGCCCTTGTAGAGCTCAGCAAGGAGGAAGATGGGGACAAACTTAGTACTGCCTGCTGTTGGCTTTGGCGCCACCTACTGTTGACCTCCCTGCTTTCCACCTTGCCAGTCCCAATGGGACGTGTCACCAGCAGCAGCTTCCACTTCCTAATGTAACCCGAAACGGCCCTCAACTTTAATCCAATCCCTGTCTTTAATTCCTTCTCAGAGATGTGTGATTCATTATTAATCCCCCTGCGGCACAAAACAGGAAGGGGCAAGGGGGCTTTAATTAAAGGCACAGAGAGGGGCCTTGAAAACCTCCGGAGCATTTTGCAATTGCATATTGAATGTGTTTAAGTGGCTACAGATAAAGTAGTCCCTGCAGCAATTTGTAAACAGCATCATATGGATTCTCCACCACTTCTTCTGTTGGGGGGGGGGGGGGGAGACTGGCCTTTTAAATAAATGCAAGAGCCTTGAACCTGACCCAAAAGGGTATGAACAGCCAGTGCAGCACTGGAGTTCTGTGCTGGCAATTGTCTGTCCTCATCAGCAGACTAGTCCTAGTATTTGAATTGGAGGTTCAGATATTCCTCACCCTTCGCCCCGCCAAAGGTAGCCCCATTGAAGGTTTTGGTGCTTACAACAGAGTATCGTGAAAGCTACAAGCAAAGGGGAGAGCCTTGTTCAACAACCACTAATTTCTACTATTAAAGTCGTGGAATAAGAAATGGGAAAGACAGAGCTATTAGGTCATGCTTCATCTACAGGTCAAGCCTGGTACACATCCTATGCCCGCATCTCTCTCTGTCTCTTCCTCTCTCTCTCTCGGGGGCTTTTGGCCAATCTGATTTTAAATGAGTAGCATAACTGGGATTCCTTCCACTGTGGACTAGGGCTCAGGGAAAACTGAAATGGCAAATGTTGTGGGACTCCTTTCAGGCAGCTTTCAATTGCTTTGTCCACATCTCCTGAGTTTCTTCAGATGCCATTGGACTCTATCAGTCCCAGGTAGCATGGTCAATGGTCAAGGGTTATGGGAGTTGCAGTCCATCAGCAGGTACTAGTAACTTCCAGATTGGACCATTGCAATGCACTTTACATGGGGGCACCCAGGGTTTCTGCTGCTGTATGGAAAAGCACATGAATCTGGCCTTTGAGGAGTTTGTAAGTAAAACATTTTTAGCTTACCCAATGTGCGGTCTCCTTCTATGCTAAGAAAAGTAAGGAACTTTGGAAGAAACTTAGAAGGAGATATTTTGAAGGTCTGGCAGCCTATATTTCCATGCTTTGCTTTGCTGCATATTATTTTATTTTAAATCTCTACTGGGGCTCTCTCACCAAAGAGTACTTGGATCCTAGATCCAGATAATTCTCCTTTTTTAAAAAAAAAATCTATACCAATATCTATTTACCTTTTAACAAACCAAAAAGCGACAGTTGCATGCTGAATTCAAGCGTTTGTGCAAATTGCTGCAAACAGCAAAACGGATATTGTGGACAAATTGTTTGGTGAGCATTTTATGCCTCCAACAGCCCTCTGTTCGCATGAAAAATGCTTGAAAGTGAAAATCTGGCACGGTCATCTCTGGCTCCCCCTTCACCCACTTCCACACACTTCTGTGATGCTCTCTAGCCCATCTTGGACTCTGCCTTGGCCGTTTCCCTTGAAAGAACACTCTGCCTTCTGTTCAAACTCTTGGGCACACAGACTAGCATTAAGGAATGGCTAAACAGTAGCTGCAGTCATTCATTCCACCCCACCAAACCAGAATCCCTTCCCCCTGTATGATCAGCCCACTCCACTGGCCTCACCCACCCACACAGAATTATTATTTTAAAGAAACAACCTAGCAAAACCCTCCCAGCCAGTCCGCAATCCTCCAGCTCTCACCCAGAAGGGTGGATTCATCTTTTAATGATGCCTTAATCCATTCCACTCTCTGCTACAACGCATTGCAGCAGTCCTCTATTTGCTCGGCGGACGCTGTTTGACTTTCCGTAGCTGGTTGCCTTTGCTGAAGGGTGGGAGAGGTCCCTCGCATTCTGCAAGAACTCCTTTCAATTATATCTCCTTCCTAATGCCTGAGCATTAGTTCCACTTATCTTTAGCTAATAGTTCTGCTCATAGTCAAATACCTATTAACATAAAATCAACACAGCAAATTTGTCTGAGTCCTTGTGTCATTAACCCATTTAAAGGGGATCTGCGCTTTGCACTTCAAATATGCTTAATTATTGACTTAATAACAGGGAAAGAGAATGTGGTCTTTAACTCCAAAAATAGAGGAGATATTCGCCATTCATGAATTTCTACTAGAGCTCTCTTCTCAGAAACAATCCCATAAATTCAGTATTGAGTATTTGGTTTTAAATTTAAAACCAAAACAAAACCCACCACCTTCTGCCAGCATCACCAGCACCATTTCCTGAGGATGTTAAAAAGAAAAAAGAAAAAGTAAGGCTACATACAACAGGAAAGATGGGCAAGATACAGTTTCCAATCTGTATCACTTTTGCATTTGATCACCTCTGTTCTGCTTCCACACTGGACAACCTGAAGGTCCCTGCTGTCCTTTCTTAGGGTTCCTTATCATCTATCACTTTTCAGAGGATGGATTGTAGTTCAGAGGTAGAGTATCTGCTTTGCATGCAGAAGGTCCCCTCTCCAACCCCCATCATATCCAGGTATGATACCCATAAAAGACTCCCTGAGTGAAACCTTGGAGAGTCACTGCCAGTCAGTGTAGACAATAACAGCCAGATGGACCAACAGTCCAACTCGGTATAAGGCAGCTTCCAATAATAATAATAATAATAATAATAATAATAATAATAATAATAATAATAATAATTTATTATTTATACCCCGCCCATCTGGCTGGGCCTCCCTAGCCACTCTGGGTGGCTTCCATAGAAACCAAAAATACACTAAAATATCACACGTTAAAAACTTCCCTGAAGCCTTAAAATGTCTTCTGAATGTCAGGTAGTTGTTTATCGCTTTGACATCTGATGGGAGGGCGTTCCACAGGGCGGGCGCCACTACCGAGAAGGCCCTCTGCCTGGTTCCCTGTAGCTTTGCTTCTCGCAATGAGGGAACCACCAGAAGGCCCTCGGCGCTGGACCTCAGCGTCCAGGCAGAACGATGGGGGTGGAGACGCTCCTTCAGGTATACTGGACTGAGGCCGTTTAGGCCTTTATAGGTCAGCACCAACACTTTGAATTGTGCTCGGAAACGTACTGGGAGCCAATGTAGGTCTTTCAAGACCTGTGTTATATGGTCTCGGCGGCCGCCCCCAGTCACCAGTCTAGCTGCCGCATTCTGGATTAGTTGTAGTTTCCGAGTCACCTTCAAAGGTAGCCCCATGTAGAGCGCATTGCAGTAGTCCAAGCGGGAGATAACCAGAGCATGCACTACTCTGGTGAGACAGTCCGCAGGCAGATAGGGTCTCAGCCTACGTACCAGATGGAGCTGGTAAACAGCTGCCCTGGACACAGATTTGACCTGTGCCTCCATGGACAGCTGCGAGTCCAAAATGACTCCCAGGGTGCGCACCTGGTCCTTCAGGCGCACAGTTACCCCATTCAGGACCAGGGAATCCTCCACACCTGCCCACCTCCTGTCCCCCAAAAACAGTACTTCTGTCTTGTCAGGATTCAACCTCAATCTGTTAGCCGCCATCCATCCTCCAACCGCCTCCAGACACTCCTATGTTTGTAAAGAGGCCTTGGACTTCAAATAGAGGTCCCCTTCAAATATAGGACAATGTGTAGGGCATATGGATGGGGGCAGAGGAAGGGGAGTGCGGTGGAGAAACGTCGGAGCGTATGGAATTATCCGACCCCCAAGCCAATTCTGTATAGGGAAGTTTTATAATGTTTAATGTTTTATAATGTCTTTATATATGTTAGAAGCTGCCCGGAGTGGCTGGGACAACCCAATAAGATGTGTGGGGTATAAATAGTAAAATTGTCATTATGGAATGGGACGTTCCTATTTTCATTGGAGAAATGTTGGAGGGTATGTCTCCTCACAGAGCTACAATTTACAGACTGATTTAATGATCAGTCCCTCTTCTGAGGAAATTCTGGGCATCGTAGCCTTGTGAGGGGAATAGGGCCTTTCTAACATCTCTCAACACCTTTAACAAACTACAGACCCCACAATTCTCTGGGGCGATAATTCCTTCCCTGACTATTTGAAGTGGCATAATACTGATTTAAATGTCTGGTGTGAACGTGGTCTATGTCTGTCAGTCTTTACACACACAAAAAGAGCTCATTTGCAGCATCGCATGCTGTCTTCCCAGCTCCTTGTCGTCTATTTCCAATCCCCCAGTTGCTTTGTCATGGTGTAACTTTATTTATATATTATTTCAGCGAGAGCAGTAATTTACTTCCTTACAGCTACCTTTAAGGTAATTTTTGTGTCTGTAATAAAAACAGAACGAGGCTTTGCACCAGTTCTTTAAAACCCGATTGCTTATAACTCTTTGTCGAAATCTTATTTTCCCAGTTGAGATTCTATTCTTGTTTAGTGTGGAATAAACCCCCACCCTGTGCTTTCCTCCCCTGTTTTATTGAGGCAGCTGCTTATTTTATAGGGTGCCACTGTAATTCTGGCTATTTTTGTAAAAAAAAATGAAAAAAAAAACATGGAGAAGGAAGGAAACCTATGCAAAAGCAATAAAAGTGACAGGGAAGGAATTTATGAAAGTGTCCTTGAAATTCCTAGAGATATTTCATTGATATTAGACAAAAATACCTCCTGTGCTGCCTGCCTGAATTTCCCACAGATTTTCAATGACTAGCAGCTATTAGAAGATATCAGCACTATACATGATCAAGTATTTCTTATTATACTCACGGTGCCGGATTCTGGCTTTGGGCCTGAATTCACTCTGAGACTGCCTGTGTGCCATATTTTAAAGCGCACACCTCTCCCACAGAATCCTGGGAATTCTAGTTTGTTATGGGTGCTGGGAGCTGTAGCTCTGTGCTGGGTTAAATGACAGTTCACAGGGGTTGCTTGTTGTGGTGGAAGCGAGGAATGTGCTTTCGATGTGCTTTATATATATATAGTAGGCAGCCTGGGAGGATTCAGTTGCCTTTTCCTCAGCGATCATTCCTTCTTATAGCAAGGTCTGTAATTCTGTGCCAACAGGTCTGGAGCCAAACCAGGACCACTAAGGAACAAGGACAGGATGTCCACATACTTCTGGGACCTCCAAGGTTTTAGAAAAAATGGAAAAAGCAACATGGGGGGAGATAAAGGTGGACCAAACAGTCCGTGACCAAACAGTCCAGTACTGGGCGTGTTCAGTAGCTGCAGAATATTAAGCATCAGTTTGGTGTGAGGAACCAAAAACCAGGTAGTCTGGTTAGTGAAATTTCCTGCTTGGAAGGAATGGCTGCCTTAAACCCTGACCAGTGACTCAGCTACATTAGTCAAAATACAACGTTATTTTATTTTATTTTATTTATTTTACAAATGTAAATTAATTACAATACCAAATACATATCCATAGAGATTTCTCTGAATCTCGAGACTTTCCCCCAATCCCCTCCATGGTTCCTATTGTCAACATTTCCAACTGCATATTATTTCATAGTCTATGTTTTGTATCTATCCGTATTGTCCATAGTATTTGTTACATTACAAGTTTTCATCTGCTTACAGTGGTCTCCGAAATAAATTACACGTTTTAAATGCATCATAACACTGTGACACCAGATGGCACTGTAGAGTTCAGCAATGTGATTTTGCATTAAGAGTTTTACAACGCGTTTTCCTGAAACTTTTTTTTTTTATGTGTCTAGATCCAGCCCAGGAACACTGTTGTTGTTGTTGTTGTTGTTGTTGTTGTTGTTGTTGTTGTTGTTGTTGTTGTTGTTGTTGTAAGAGCCCATCTTCTTCCCTGACAAGGACTCAAGGGTGCTTACAGATAACAATAGGAAGCACTAAAAGAATTACACATTGATAGAATTAAGACTATCTATAGTTGTGTGTGTGTGTGTGTGTGTGTGTGTATACACATATGAAACACTATAACTTTTTGTCATAACAAAAAACAGGCCAACCAGAGTATATTTGAGAAGCAGAGGGGCCAGTAAGCCTGATCCTTATTAAAGGAAAATAAACTGTTTCAACAGGGAACCCTGAACAATGGTGCACAGGTCCTCATATAGACTCTTGAAACTGGGCCCCCTGACCATTAGGTCCAGTTGTGGCCGACTCTGGGGTTGCGGCGCTCATCTCGCTTTACTGGCCGAGGGAGCCTGCGTACAGCTTCCGGGTCATGTAGCCAGCATGACTAAGCCACTTCTGGCGAACCAGAGCAGCGCACGGAAATGCCGTTTACCTTCCCGCCGGAGCGGTACCTATTTATCTACTTGCACTTTGATGTGCTTTCGAACTGCTAGGTTGGCAGGAGCAGGGACCGAGCAACGGGAGCTCACCCCGTCGCAGGGATTCAAACCACTGACCTTCTGATCAGCAACTCCTAGGCTCTGTGGTTTAACCCACAGCGCCACCCAAGACCACCCCCCAAAATACATCATACATACATCACAGAAGGAGGCGGTCTAAAGCAGAAATCCTGCCTGCCAGGATACCTGATAATGGTCACTGATTGCATTACCTGGGCAGTCTGGCCATTCTTTTGTGATTTAGTTCCTGAATCCAGGTCACAAGCTCACCATATTCATATACAAATACAGCCTTAAGACAGGATTTGCAAGCAAAAAGACAATGGGAAGGCTTTTCCCCATTCGCCTCCCTTACTGCAGAGGAATATTTGAGATCATTGGGAGATTCAAAACAGCTTCAGGATTGCTTTCCCATACTATTTCAGACACATGGTTCATATATTTAGACATGTGTGCATTTATGAATATACTATATTTGAGACCTTAAAATTCTTATAATATTTTGCAGGTAGTGGTGAACAAGAGGCAATAGGAATGCTTAATAATAATAATAATAATAATAATAATTTATTATTTATACCCCGCCCATCTGGCTGGGCGTCCCAAGCCACCCTGGGCAGCTTCCAACAAAGTATTAAAATACAGTGGTCTCTTAAACATTAAAAACTTCCCTAAACAGGGCTGCCTTCAGATGTCTTCTAAAAGTCTGGTAGTTGTTCTTCTCTTTGACATCTGGTGTGAGAGCGTTCCACAGGGCGGGTGCCACTACTGAGAAGGCCCTCTGCCTGGTTCCCTGTAACTTGGTTTCTCGCAGTGAGGGAACCGCCAAAAGGCCCTCGGCCCTGGACCTCATAGTTACAAGCTTTGTGGGAGTCAGTCTAGAGAACACCCTGTGCCCCCTCCAATCCAGTTTGTACAGCAGGGCTTTGGCCTGGGGTGTGTGAAAGCAGGTTGGCTGTTGCCTCCACTGTGGGCTGTGCTGGAGCCAGCAAGTTTTTAAAATAAAATAAAAGAGAGAGAGATGAGCAGAAAAAACTTTCTGACACAGTCCAAATGCACAGACTGCTGCCTGTGTGGTGGGGAGGTCCATCTAGCTCAGCAGAGCCTACACTGACTGGCAGCAGCTCTGTGGGAAACCTTTCTTAGCCCTATCTGGAGATGCTGGGGACTGAACCAAGAACCTTCTGCATGCTCTACCCCTGAGCTAGAGTCCTTCCTCATATTTCTTGTAACATCTAGTTCTGCTCCAGGGAAAGGCAAGCTTGTGGATTTTTTAATTTCATTTTTAGCAGAGCTCCCTCCTCCCCAATTTAAAAGAACGAGAGAGTTTTTGCCAGATGGGAAAGGGTTTCCCTTCTCTTGAAACAGAAGGATTTCCATCCCTGCAGCCTTGGCACCCAATCACAAAACTGTCATGGACTTCAAAGGTGCCAGACTTCAGCAGTCTCATTTGCAGCCTGTCAGCCAGGACAGCAGCTCATTGCCGAAATCTGCAGCTGTGTTATGGGGAGGGGAGGGGAGAGAACCAATGGGAATGTTTATCTTGATGCCTGGGTAAATGTAAATTGTGCAAATGTAGCCAGATTTATCCTGATTGCATTTGTGCGCAGAAAGCAGTATTCATGCCACTGTTGTCATTTAAGACTGCAGTCAGAAACGCATTTAAGGCTGCAATTGTATACACCTTTGTCTGGGAGCAAGCCCCATTGAGCAGAGTTTGACTTGCGTCTGAGTAAACACGCATCAGAGCATGCCCTAAAAACGATAAATAAATTAGGCACAAGGACATCATAATATCATTTGTTCCCATCTTTTAAACATGGCTTGCAGACACACACACAGAGACACAGACACACCATATTGCCTAGGCAATCGTTTTCCTATTATCACATTTCTATGAACAGAATAATCCTCCTATTATCTACCCTGAAAGAAAGTGAAATAGCTCTGAAAGAGTGTGGATGAGGATAAGCTAAGAGCTGCAGGAAACCAAGTCCTGCTCAGAGTCTGCTCGTTGCAATTAATGGACCTGACTTTGGTGGGTCTGTTAAGTTCAATGGGTCTACTCTGAGTAGGAGCACTGTTGCATTTCACCAGTGCTACAGAGATTACAACATGTCCACATCAATTTGCAAATCATTATCATTTCTTAAAAGTCCTCAGCAGAATTTGTCAGCCTTTTAGGGCGCATTTCTCCCAGCACACACATCTCTGCAACCCATTTCCCCCTAATACAATGTGATTTTGCATCTTATTTTCTCAAATACATGCCTTTGAGTCGAAGGTTTCTCCTGTTATACACAGTTTTGCACATATGGTTTGGCTGGAGAATTGCACTGCAAAATTTAGAAAAATTTGAATCTCCAGTGATAGCTACATTCCAGTTTGTTTCAGGAAGAGAGAATCAGGGAGTTTCGTATTAAGCTGAGAACTGAACCAAATATTTTCCCCATAGCCAGGGTACAACTTGGCAACCTTTTAGGCAGAAATTCTAGCTCAGCTGTGCTACTTAAGAAATCAAATGTGCATAATTTGGGCCTCTTTCAGTGATCACATTTCACCAAGCAAGTAACACTTCCTTCATTGCCTCTCTCTCTCTCTCTCTCTCTCTCTCTCTCTCTCTCTCTCTCTGTGTGTGTGTTTTACCCAGAACCCTCCTCTCCTTCTCTCTTGGCATGTAAACATTTCTGCTGCTGTTGCTGAAGTTAAAGAGAACTGGAGAGCTGTCAAGGAGTCAACGTTCCCTTCCAAAATACTCAGAGTCCTGGCGGTGTGGCTGTGGGATCTTCAGCATGCAGGCACAGAATCCAAAGCGAGCGGTATTTACGGAACGAGGTGACTCAGGAATAAGCAGCATGCACTGACCCTGCCAGGCTAGGATCCCCAGCTGCTCATGGGAAAGGCGCCCACACGTCGCCAAGTGGGTTACATCATCTGCGCCTCCGTAAGTGGGAGTCTTGCAGCGCTGACACACCGCCTGGGTTTTGTACCGTTTGTCAGTTTTATATTCTGCTCTGCTGAGCCAGATTTGCCAACACACGGTCACCAGACAACCTCTCAAGTTCATGTGCTTCTTTCGTTTCTTTTCCAGGAGCAGAATACACACACACACACACATATATATATATACACATACATACATACATACATACATACATACATACATACACACATACATATATATATACACACAGAGAGGATGAGATTTCATCATTTTGTTTGCAGCCAGGGGCCGAGAGACAGTAGAGTAGAAAGACAGAAGACAGGGAGAAAAGAAACTCAAATGGACTGAAAAGAAAGTGGAAAAGTTCAGAATTGCTTGTCACTGTCCCATGTTTGTTAGTTCTTATGAAGGATTCCTCCTCCCCCAGTTGCAGCAAGAGCAGAGAAAACAAGATACAGTGGTACCTCGGGTTACATAGGCTTCAGGTTACATACACTTCAGGTTACAGACTCCGCTAACCCAGAAATAGTACCTCAGGTTAAGAACTTTGCTTCAGGATGAGAACAGAAATCATGGCGTGGCAGCGCAGCGGCAGCAGGAGGCCCCATTAGCTAAAGTGGGGCTTCAGGTTAAGAACAGTTTCAGGTTAAGAACAGACCGCCGGAACGAATTAAGTTCTTAACCCGAGGTACCACTGTAGAGTCCTTTTTCATGAGTTTTTTCAATCTTAATAGTGAGAGACAAAAGTACGCAACAAGTCTTAACAATGGTGTTGCTCCAAACTGGGTTCCTCCCTCTTCCGTCCCAGCAACAGCATCTCCCCTTAGGGTGGCCACTCGGGGTCAAATGTCTCTGATTCCATTTTTCCTGTACTCTTAACGAACGGCGAGTTCTGGGAGAAGGGGGGTCAGAAATACTCTCCAGTGACAAAGTGTCATCTGGCTGCCCTGACACAGTCGTCGTCCCCCCATTCTTCTAACACTGCCCCACTCTTCTGTTCGTCTATCTCTGAGCTGTGACTTTCCTCAAAGCCCTCTTGTAAATCAATCCTGCATCCAGCGTGGTGTAGTGGTTAAGAGCAGTGGACTTGTAATCTGGTGAACCGGGTTCGCTTCCCTGCTCCTCCACATGCAGCTGCTGGGTGACCTTGGGCTAGTCACACTTCTCTGAAGTCTCTCAGCCTCACTCCCCTCACAGAGTGTTTGTTGTGGGGGAGGAAGGGAAAAGGAGATTGTTAGCCGCTTTGAGACTCCTTAGGGTAGTGATACAGCAGGATATCAAATCCAAACTCCTCCTCTTCTTCTTCCTCCTCCTCTTCTTCTTCTTCTCTTCTACTGCAGCATCAGGAGAAGGGGCAGGTGATCTCCACCATTCCTCCTCCTCCTCCATCTTGTCCTCTTGAGTCCAATCCCTGACACCGCCTCAGACACAGATTATTGTTTAGGGCAAGACTGCTTCGCATACTACAAAATAAAGACCGCCATCCTAGCTCTATGCTTTGCATGGTGAGCTGGCCTCTCCGCCCACAGCTGGGTCTATCCCATCCCACGCAGGGCCTCAGTTCAGAGCAGGGAGGGCTTAAGATAGTAAGAAATGCATGGCTGAGTCAGACCCAAAAGCCCACCTGGTCCATCACTCTGGAATCAATGTGGTCAGCAGGATTCTCTGGTGGGAAGCCAACTTGGGAAGCCCAATTTCCCATCCTTTGCTGTGCTTAATTTTGCCTTGGGCCTCACCACTGATATTTAACCCTCAGGACGGTTGCCCAGAGATAAAAGTGAACAGAGCAATGGCATACCGTCCAACTTTTTCTAAGCAAAATCTGGGACGCCCCCCTCTCCAGGTATCATTCTGCCCCTCACCCTTGCCTCTTGCCCTCCCTGCCTGCACCACTCGCCTTTGCCCTTTCTGCCCACTTGCGCTCCTCGCTCTCCCTGCTCTTGCCCGGCACTCTGGCGATCAGCGAAGTTGCACCAGGGCACTGGAATGGAAGGAGCTTTGGCACGATGCTGCTAATGATCACCAGAATGAGCGTCTTTTGGTCCATCACTCACAAAAAGGGGAGGGGGCATTCCAGGATCGAAACAGAAACTGGGATTGGCTTCTGTGATGTCCCACTTAAATCGGGACACTTGGTGGGTCTGCAATGGAGGTGGGTTTTGCTTTTGTTGCTTTCTACATGCACTCATGTGCTCCTGTCTAATCACCAGGGACATGGGTGGTGCTGTGGTCTAAACCACTGAGCCTCTTGGGCTTGCCGTTCAGAAGGTCGGTGGTTCAAATCCACATGATGGGGTGAGCTCCCATTGCTCTGTCCCAGCTTCTGCCAACCTAGCAGTTCAAAAGCACACCAGTTCAAGTAGACAAATAGGTACTGCTGTGGCAGGAAGGTAAACAGCATTTCTGTGCACTCTGGTTTCTGTCATGGTGTTCTGCTATGCCAGAGGTGGTTTAGTCCTGCTGGCCACATGACCCGGAACGCTGTCTGTGGACAAACGCTGGCTCCCTCAGCCTAAAAGCGATATGAGCACCACAACCTCATAGTCACCTTTGACTGGACTTAACCATCCAGGGGTCCTTTACCTTACCTTGACCTCTCTAGTCACTACCAAGAGGCATCATCTGGGTTCAGAGACACATTCCAGCTGGGGTGTGTGTGTATCTAGGAGAGTGCAAAGCAAGGCTAGTGATAGAGATAGTTCAGGAGGGTGCATGGCCTTGGGAGAGTTTGGAGCACCAGACAAAGATGCCTGGAGGTCCCGATCTGGCCCCTAGACCAAAGGTTCAGAGTATTTAATCTCTACTCTTTTTTCCTTTCTATTTAAAGTCTTCATTTGTTCTTTTCTGACTCCGGTTTCTGTCTTTTGTCATGACCTCTGGTCTGGGCACGCAAACCAATTGTGACTTGAGTGCCACAGGGGTAGAAAATACCTTGTTTGTCCCTTCTCTTGTAAGGTCAGCTCTCATCTGCTGTCTAAAGTATATGAAGATGACATAAGATGTCTTAGGTCTTGGCTGACCTCGGTGGCATTATCTGCCAGGGCCACTTTGCCAATAAAATTGCTTCCACCCTAAGGGAAACCTTGAGAGCACATTTTATTCTGTGCCCCTGCCTTCCTGAAGATGACACAACCCACTCAAAACTCCCCAGCCTCTTTGCCAACTGTGCTGCAGCCCTGACAGATATTAAATGACATCTTCAAATAAGGCTTCAAATAATGAATTGTAGGATTTCCCCCCTTCAGCCTAGTGCTAACTCAAAGTGTTTCAGTAGGAAATAGGCCTTGCTTGGCAGTATCTGCCAATAAGTAATGCCCTTACTCTCTGTGACAAAGTCTGGATTAGAATTGTAGAATTCTAGAGTTGGAAGGGAGTCCCGAGGGTTGTCAAATACAACCCCCCGCAATGCAGGAATCTCAATTAATCATCCATGGCAGATGGCCATTCAACCTCTGCTTAAAAACCTCCAAGGAAGGAGAGTCCACAACCTCCCGAGGGAGTCTGTTCCCTTTTCAAACAGTTGTGACAAAGATCTCTTTCAAAGGTCTTTGGACTGGTAGCTTGTGGGATTGCGATGCATATGGAATCCCTATAGGGAAAGTGACTTGATCCATAGCTCTTTGGCTAACGCCAGATAGGAACTTAACAATCTAACAAATGCTACACTTCTCTGAGTTTTGTAATAATAATAATAATAATAATAATAATAATAATAATAATAATAATA
>JAXCMG010000036.1:5254826-5401857 GCA_034642415.1 Podarcis siculus | reverse complement strand
TAATAATAATAATAATAATAATAATAATAATAATAATAATAATAATAATTTATTTATACCCTGCCCATCTGGCTGGGTTTTCCCAGCCACTCTGGGCAGCTTCCAACAGAATATTAAAATACAATAAACTTTAAAAGCTTCCCTAAACAGGCTGCTTTCAGATGTCTTCTGAAAGTCTGGTTGTTGTTTTTCTCTTTGACATCTGACAGGAGGGTGTTCCACAGGGAGGGCACCACTACCAAGAAGGCCCTCTGCCTGGTTCCCTGTAACCTCACTTCTCGCAGGGAGGGAACCGCCAGAAGGCCCTCGGAGCTGGACCTCAGTGTCCGGGCAGAACGATGTGGGTGGAGACGCTCCTTCAGGTATACTGGACCGAGGCCGTTTAGGGCTTTAAAGGTCAGCACCAACACTTTGAATTGCGCTCGGAAACGTACTGGGAGCCAATGTAGGTCTTTCAAGACTGGTGTTATGTAGTCTCAGCGGCTGCTCCCAGTCCCCAGTCTAGCTGCCACATTCTGTATTAGTTGTAGCAATGCAATTCTTGGCAGTTTAAATCAGTGGTGGTGGTGGTGGTATAGGGACCTCCAGCCGGCAGGTATAATTAGACCCCCCTAGGTTAACTCCTGAGGCAGATTTGGATTCGCTATGCCCACCTGCCATACAAGTGATACAGCCTGCAGAAAACGCCCTTTCAGAAGCAATGCAATGCAGTGACCCTGGAGTCCACTGGTAGCTAGGACACTGAATCAGAAGCCACAGGTATGGTTGTCAGACCTCCAGAGCTGACCTGAAGTCTCCAGGTTTGCCTGGCACCCCACAAGTGACAGAGGGAAGGATTGAGTCTCCAAGTGGGCATGAGAGCCTTTCAAAAAAGTTTGTTAAATTAAGACTGCCTATAGCTCTGAATGGCTTCAAGCAGAGCTCTTTCCTGTTCCTACCTCAAGATGCCAAGTATGGAAGTTGCAACCTTCTGCATGCAAACCAGGTGCTCCACCAATGAATGCCAGCCCTTCGCTCTTCAGGGCAACTTGACCTTGAGTTGGCACTGCGCTCCAGCTTACTCATAGTAGTAATAATAATAATTTATTATTTATACCCCACTCATCTGGATGGGTTTCCCCAGCCACTCTGGGCGGCTTCCAACAGAATATTAAAATACTCATAGAAGGACCTTCTTCTTTTTAAAAACTTTACATAATTCCAGGACATCACAACATCACCCAATGCATTATAATACATAAGAACTACCGCATGCCCCTAACAATAACAGTGCAGTGCCCGACAATTTAGTACAAGATGAAAAATACCTCAAGGACCACCTCCCTCTCCCCATATAAACCACCCCAAACTCTGCATTCATCATCTGAGACCCTTCTTCAAGTGTCTCCTCCACGAGAGGTTTGGAAGGTGGCAACACAAGAAAGGGCCTTCTCAGTGGTGGCTCCCGTTTTGTGGAATGCTCTCCCCAGGGTGGCTCACTGGGCACCTTCATTGTACACCTTTAGGCACCAGGCTAAAACATTCCTCTTCAATCAGGCCTTCGGCTGATTGACACGCCCTTTTAAATATGCAGTGGGTTGTCTTTGTTCTTATTTTTATTATGTGTTTTGTGTTTTTTATATTGTAATTTTATATTGTGAACTGCCCTGAGATCTACAGGTATAGTGCAGTGTACAAATTTAATTAATTATTATCAATAATAATAATAATAATACAGTGGTACCTCGGGTTACATACGCTTCAGGTTACAGACTCCGCTAACCCAGAAATATTACCTCGGGTTAAGAACTTTGCTTCAGGATGAGAACAGAAATCGTGCCCCGGCGGCGTGGCGGCAGCGGGAGGCCCCATTAGCTAAAGTGGTGCTTCAGGTTAAGAACAGTTTCAGGTTAAGAACAGACCTCCGGAACGAATTAAGTACTTAATCCAAGATACCACTGTAAAAGGAAAATGCATCAATTTAACAAAAATGGCCGGGGACTGCTTAGCCAGGATGGCGCCTCGGTAATCAATCTAATCAAAAAAGTTTCTGGGAAAGTAGCAGGGGTATTGCACCTCTCTGACTGACCACATGATGCTAAAAGGGATCCCACATATCTCCAGACTTGTCCCCAGTGGCGTAGCATGGGGGGTGCAAGGGGGGCCGGCCGCACCGGGCGCAACATCTGGGGTTAGGGCAAATCCACGGGTTAGGGGGCGCAAATCCACGGGTTAGGGGGCGCAAATTACTTGCCTTGCCCCGGGTGCTGACAACCCACGCTACTCCACTGCTTGTCCCTCCTGCTATCATCCTCATTCCCTTTTGTCTCTACGTAAGTTTTCCAGCTAGGGCAGGAGACCAGACTAGGGCTTGGAACACCATCCCTGCCACAAGAACTTCTAAAAGGAGTTTTGGAGATAAAGAAAAGCACACCCATTGGCTTCTGCACACCCAGTGGCTTTCAGGGTTGGAACAAAGGATAAATTCCCCATCATTGCAAAGGGCAGTCCAGCCACATCTGCTTCCCCTGAATGGTGAAGATCATTCTGTTACGTTATGTATGTGGAACCTGTGACCCTTTGGATGTTGCTAGACTACAACTCCCATCATCCCTGACCGCTGGCCATCAGCTGTTTGGGTCTGATGTGAGTTTGAGTTTCAGATCCCAGGCCTGCTTTAAAGCTACAGTAGCAGGAAATATCAGTCTCCTGCACTGCATGGTTAAAGGGAGAAAATTGCTCTTCTGTGGTTTAATACAAACTTCCAACTAAAATGTGGCTCTTCAACTCATCTAGGCTGGGGGATATCATTGGACTATTGCTGGGAGAATTATTAATGTTCTAATATGTTCCAAATATTTCTAGCAAGTGGGGCAGTTTTAATTCCCAATGAATGGCCCGCACCTGCAAAATTAACCCCCTCCCCTCTTATAAATCAAAACAGAAAAGAAAGGGGGGATGTATCACATCTGCCAGACAGGAATCAAATTCTCCTCCAGCTATTTTGTTGAGGCGCTATTGTTTCACTGCGATTTCCCCGTTTAATAAAACCCGACAGAAGCAGAATCTTCAGCTGCTTTTTGCAGGAGCCTGCCAAGCCTGAAATTATATTTTGCATTATCCCCATTCTGTTTGTCTCACTTGGGTATTCAGTGAGTAGATCAAGAAAGGAAGTAATGCCTAGTGGCTAAATTATTAGATTAGAAGGCTACAGAACTGGGAATAATTCTATTGACCTACATCCACAGCGCTGTAGAATTTAATTTGTGCATGGGGCTACAAAAAGACTGCAGGTTTGTGAGATGTGTGGGATAACCAGCCTCATATAACCACTATGCTTAAGTCCAATTCATGCATGAAGGGGTTAATACCATAAGAGCAAACTGTCCTGCCAGGCTTAGCTATGTCCACTTTTCTTACCCTGTGAGCAAATAGGTAATCAAGCCTATTGTTCCCTCCCCCAGCCTACCTGAGAAGCTCAGTGTGTGATGAGGTTTGAGCTTCATAATTTAGGAACTTTTACCACTTTGTAACTATGCCATACCCCCCAACATTTCTCTGATGAAAATAGGGACAACCTAAGGAATAGTGGGGACACGGGTGGCACTATGGGTTAAACCACAGAGCCTAAGGCTTGCCGATCAGAAGGTCGGCGGTTTGAATCCCCGTGACGGAGTGAGCTCCTGTTGCTCGGTCCCTGCTCCTGCCAACCTAGCAGTTCGAAAGCATGTCAAAGTGCAAGTAGATAAATAGGTACCACTCTGGCGGGAAGGTAAATGGTGTTTCCGTGCGCTGCTCTGGTTCGCCAGAAGCGGCTTAGTCATGCTGGCCACATGACCCAGAAGCTGTACGCCAGCTCCCTCGGCCAGTAAAGCGAGATGAGCGCCGCAACCCCAGAGTCGGTCACGACTGGACCTAATGGTCAGGGGTCCCTTTACCTTTAAGGAATAGTGGGACATTACGGGATCAAATAAAAAACCGGGATGGTTTCTGTAAATCTGGGACTGTCCCTGGGAAATGGGGACACTTGGGGGGTCTGCTATGCTAAGTTTTACTGCCTGTGCAGATGTATGGAAAAGCACATGAACCAGACCTTTACAGAGTTTGTAAGTAAACCAATTTTAATTCACCAAAGTTGTAGTCTTTTTCCTATGCTGGGGGAAGAGGGGACCTTTGGAAGGAACTTGGAAGGACATATCTTAAAGGTTTAACTCCTATATTTCCATGCTTTACCTTGATGCATATTTTGTGATTTTAAATTTCTGCTGGGGTTCAGTAGAACCCCACCAAAGCTTAGTTGCCCCAAACTTGGATCTTGGCATCCAGAAATTCATAGACAGACAGACAGACAGACAGACAGACAGACAGACAGACAGCTATAGAGATATATCATCAACAAGATGTACCAAAGGGAAAATCTTCCTTGGAATGTTATCCTAGGGACGCCTGGTTGGCCTCTGTGAGAACAGAGCATTGGATTAGATGGGCCTTTCGCATGATTCAGTAGGCTTTTCCAATTGGTACTATGTAGTAGTGACTGTTAGCCATTGGAACTACAGTCGTACCTTGGTTGACAAACGGCTTGGTACTCGGACGCTTTGGTTCCTGAATGCTGCAAACCCGGAAGCAAGTGTTCCGGTTTGCAAACGTTTTTTGGAAGCCAAATGTCCATTTTGGCTGCCGGCATTGTTTCTTGGGCCAATCAGAAGCCACACCTTGGTTTGCAAATATTTTGGAACTCAGAACAGATTCCATTCAACAACCAAGGTACGACTGTACTAAGATAGAAAGCAGAGAGACCAACAGTAGGTGTTGCTAGAGCCACCAACTAATTATGGTTTTGCCCTCTTCCTCCTCCCTGCTGAGTCTGATAAAGGCAACACAGACTAAGGAGGAAGAAGCTGGCAGTCACTGCTACCCCCTGGACTCCTTTTAAGTAGGAAGGCAGGCACATGGTGGGCGAGCTCATTAAACAACCACTGTCTGTTCTGGAGAAAGCAGCCGTCCCCGGTTCCTTGGCAGGATGCTTAATCAGAACCATTCACTCCATGGGAGCCTTGGTTCCTGGCCATCAGTGCATATTGTTGGCATGGAGGAGGGAGGCCTTGCGCAGGAACAGAGGAAGAGGAACATGCCCACCAGACTGCTTGCTTTGTGCCACGTATTATGTGGTCCACAGGAAGGAACCAAGAAAGCTGAGCCTCGGAACATAGAAAGCTGCCTTATATTGAATCAGAAGAAGAGGAGGAGGAGGAGGAGTTTGGATTTGATATCCCGCTTTATCACTACCCTAAGGAGTCTCAAAGTGGCTAACAATCTCCTTTTCCCTTCCTCCCCCACAACAAACACTCTGCGAGGTGAGTGGGGCTGAGAGACTTCAGAGAAGTGTGACTGGCCCAAGGTCACCCAGCAGCTGCATGTGGAGGAGCGGGGAATCGAACCTGGTTCACCAGATTACGAGTCTACCGCTCTTAACCACTACACCACGCTGGCTCCATGTAGCTCAGTGTCATCTACACAGCGGCAGAGCGTGACTCCAACATGCCCAGGGCGGGAGGGAGTAGGAGGGGGCGGACTCCCGCCCACGTAAGGGGGCGGGGCAAGAGGCAGAGAACAAAGGCATCATGCAGCCAACCCCCCACCGCCAGCTGGAGCGACCCCAGCCCTGAGCGGAGGCTGTTGCGCCCTTCTGGCACACACCCCCTCCCCAGATCTGAGCCTTGCAAGGCTGCTCAGTGTGGGGACACGGCGCAAATGAAAGTCACCTGATTCGGTTGCTTTGCTTGTGTTTTGAAAGACTCTCGCTGCTGCATGGCACTTGTTTGTGCATGTTGTGTTTTCCTGAGGGAGGTTCCATTTCCAAGTTCGCACCCGCCCCACGCTCCAGTGGGATAGAGCCAGGCTTCGCCCCCCACTCCCCACGGCTCCCCAAGCCACCCCCAGTTCAGGATGGTAGTGCCAGGAGGCAGGCGGGCAGGCAGCGCTCTCGGAGCCAAGCACCAGCATTGGGAAAGTGGCACCCTCTCCCCTTCCAGCTGGTTGGCCATTTTGTTACCTCCCAGAGAGCCAGTGTGGTGTAGTGGTTAAGAGCGATAGACTAATAATCTGGGGAACTGGGTTCGTGTCTCCGCTCCTCCACATGCAGCTGCTGGGTGACCTTGGGCTAGTTACACTTCTCTGAAGTCTCTCTGCCTCACTCACCTCACAGAATGTTTGTTGTGGGGGAGGAAGGGAAAGGAGAATGTTAGCCGCTTTGAGACTCCTTTGGGTAGTGATAAAGCGGGATATCAAATCCAAACTCTTCTTCTTCTTCTTCCCTCATTGATGACACCCGGGGCAGATCGCACCCCCCACACACCCCTTCCTACCCCACTGCATCTATACTGACTGACAGCAGCTCTCTTGGGTATCAAGCAAGGTTCTCTCCCAGCTTTACCTGAAGGTGCTGGAGATACCTGGAACCTTCTGCATGCAAAGCAGATACCACTGGAGGCTGATCCACCAGGGCAAGTGGACTACAACTCTACCAACCTCAGTCGGCCCTCACCACCCCCCACCTGCATATCTTCTTGCTTACAAAGTGCTCAGGGGATCATGGCCCTAACTGCTAGCTTCCTCTCCCATGGTCTCAGCATCACCCTTGCAGAATCCAGCAAGGAGGAGGATGGGGACAAAGCAAGAATTAGTTGGCTCTGCCTGCTGTTGGTTCTGGCACCACCTACTGTTGGGCTCCCTGCCTTCTGCCCTACCAATCGCAATGGGTACCAGGTACCACTGGCAAATGACATATCACCTTTCCAACACAACCCCAACACAACAGCTGGCTAGGGCTGATGGGAGTTGTAGTCCCAAATATCTGGAGTGCACCAGTTGAGGAAGGCTGCCTTCTTTGTTGGCGTGCAAGTTTTCATCAGAAAACTAATAAAGCTATCTAATTTACTTGGGACCGGTGTCACCTAGTGAGGCTGCAAATTTAGAGAGACATTTCTTTTGGAAATGGGAGGGATGCTCTTTGGATGCTGTGCTGATGTGTTAGTGTTTTAGAAAATAATAATAATAATAATAATAATAATAATAATAATAATAACAACAACAACAACAACAACAACAACAACAACAACAACAACAACATGGCTGATTTCTCCCCTAGATGATTTGTGGGAGGTTTTGCTTCATACATTGTAATCTCTTTTACAGTCCCTATAATAAGTGATGAATGGGAATTTGGAGTGTAAGGCTTCGAAGAACGTAAGCAGAGTTCTGCTGGATCAGACCCAAGGACCATCTAGTCTGGCATTCTCTTCTCACAGTGGCCAACCAGATGCCTCTAGGAAGCCCCTGGCAGTGTATGAGCACAATAGCTCTTTCCCACTGATGACCCCCAGAAACTGGTGTTACTGACAGGCTTCTATGGCATCTGTGGCAGGCAGCAGCTGCCACACACTGATCAATACCAGCTTGCTGGGTCTGTGACCTGCCATTTTAGCTTTCTAACACATTCCCAACATAGCACTGAATTTGTTCCAGGTCAACCATCCTCTGAAGACCTTTCAGAAACTGCAGCTAGCCCCGAATCCGGCAGCCAGATGATTGGCTGGGACCAGATGCTCAGAGCATATAACACAACTTCTGGTCCAACTGTGCTAGCTACCAGTTGGTTTCCGGGCTCCATCCAAGGGCTGGCTTTGGCCTATAAAGCCTTATGCAGCTCAGTCTCATACTTCAATGACGGCCTCTTCCCTATGATTCTAGTTTGGTCACCAGAAGTCCTTCACAGTGCACCTTTTCAGGTCTTCTCAGTGGTGGCCCCTCTGGGATGCTGTCTCCAGGGAAACTCTCAAAATGCAGCATCTCATTTAGTCCTGAGAAGCTCCAAGAGGACCAAACTCAGGGTGATTCAGGGCTGTCTCAACTTGCTCTGGGTGAAGGCCATATCAGCCCATCAGCCGGACTTTAGATGGATTGATGGCTCACCTTATTGGGTATGTGCCTCATGCACCTCCAGATTCCATTTTAGGAAGTGAGACTTGACGCCTTAAAACTTAGCGAAGACCTTGAATGGGTAGCATTTCTAAGTACTTAGGAAGATATATACCGAGTTATTGTACAATTGACAATGGCCGGTGCATGTTGTGCTGTTGGAAAATATGCTACAATTCAAAACTTAATTGGTTTTTTATTATTATTGCCTGGCCTTCCTACGCTCCTGTGCGTCAACGCAACTAATACGGCACCCTTACGTGCGTCAGCTACTTTGAGGTACTGTATTTCACGTACGCCCAGAGCTTTCTCGCATGCTGCTGTGTCAATAATCTCCATATATAAATGTCTCTGAGGCCTCGTTGCCGCAAATTGCAATCGCAAGTTTTAAGAGTTTTAATGGAAGATGAGGTCAATAACGTGTGTTGTAAAAGAAAGAAAGAAAGAAAAATCTTTCTGAAATTGTACATTGTGAGATTTATGGGCTCCAATTTTATACCTTATGGCTTTGGAAATGGCAGCGGAAAGCAGAGCCAATGTGGTGTGCTGCTTAGGATGTTGGACTAAGACCTGGGAAACCAGGGCTCAAATCCTCATTCAGCCATGAAGCTCACGGGGTCACCTCCAGGGCCAGTCACTGCCGCTCAGCCTAAACTACATTACAGGGTTGTTGTGGGGTTAACTGAGGAAGGGAAGGACCTCCTCCTTGAGCTCCTGGGAGGAAATGTGGGCTGTGAATGCAAAGAGCATATATAAACACAAAAAAGAGTCTTGTGGGAAGTTATGACAATGCAAGCAACGGTGCTCTTATGGTCTCATTCTTGCAAGTCTATGTGATGGCCTGGGACTCAGACTCGGAGCCAGAGGAGTCTCAGTCATAGCTGTTGACATTTCCCTTTTTTAAAGGGAAATTCCCTTATTCCGAATAGGATTCCTCGCAAGAAAAGGGAAAAGTTGACAGCTATGGTCTCAGTCCGCACCGTATCCTTTGCCTCAGGTGGCAGCTGAACCTAGTCTGGGGCCTGATTCCAGTGGCGTAGCGTGGGTTGTCAGCACCCGGGGCAAGGCAAGTAATTTGCGCCCCCTAACCCGTGGATTTGTGCCCCCTAACCCTAACCCCCAGATGTTGCGCCCGGTGCGGCCGCCCCCCCCCCTGCACCCCCAACGCTACGCCACTGCCTGATTCTGAAGAGCCCCAGTCTGCACAGGTTCCCCTGCAACAAGCACCAGCTGGGCCGAGTCAGGGGCCTGAGCTTTCAACAAACACCAGATGCGGGGATTACTTCATTGCCTTCAGCTGGGCAATCACTTACAGCTGCTCCACTACCAGTTGGGTCAGGAGAGGCTGAGGCGGCCTCTGGGTGTAGTAACCCACCGACATCTCCCGAGCTGCAGAGGCTGAGGTCTGAGAGAAGGAGAGACCTGAGTACTCGCAGGAGGAGTGCTCGCCTTTGGGTGAGACAGGGCGGTGAGTCACCAGGGGATCAGGACCGGCCGTTATTCCAACAGAGATAAAAGGCTGCTGGACCCTGCCCCGGGTTGTGGGAGCAATGTTGCTGTTTGCCAGAACCTGCGTCTGACCTTGCCTAGTTTCTTGCCTTGCGTCCTACCTTGGCCCTGTCGGACTGACTCCTCGCAGAACCCTTGGATTCAGGACTGGACCTGGACCACATTGCTCGGGTTACCCCCGGGCACAGCACAGTCTAATTCTTGATCTGCCTTTCAGCACCTGCTACTGAATCTGTGTGGTGAATCACTGCAGGCTGTGGCTCCTCACCCCCTGAAGAACCTTCTGACCCTGGGCTGCTTCCACTCACCTAAGCTGGCCATTGGACCTACCTGGGCTGTTCTTCTTGCTTCAGCTGAGCCTCACTTGAGCAACCTGGTAATTCTGAGTCCAAGTGTGCCTCCTTGTTGATTCTTTCATCCTGACTTCCTTCCTCAGCCTCATCTCCTGGCTTGTCCTCTGGTCCCCAATTGCCCAGGGCTCCCCTCAGACTGGAGAATGGCTGCAGCTAAATGGAAGAGCATCTGTTGTGCATGCAGAAGGCCGCAGGTTCAATCCCCAGCATCTCCAGGTAGAACTGGGACAAGATCCTTGCCTGAGACTTTGGAGAGCTGCTCCTAGCCAGTGTAGGCAATCCTGAGCTAGGTGGACAAATAGTCACAGCTCACCCCTGGTACTACCACTGATGCATTTTCCTCATTCAAATCTCTCCTGATTTTTTTCTTCTAACCTGCAACAAATGCACTAGAAATTTTACTGTTCTCCTTCCCACCTGCTTTCCTTCCAATTTACAAATTTATTTTGCATATGCAGTTTCAACAAGTCTTTCTGCTCCTTTGGTTCAGAGACTGCCCCGAGACAGTTTGCAGCCTAGGGTCTTCAGAATAGGGGTGGGAAACCTTTTCCAGAGGCCACATTCTTTTCTGGGTAAATTTCTGAGGGCCACATGCCAGTTAGAAGAATGGCCAGAAGCAAAGGTATTATTATATCACACTCTATTTTCCACCCAGGTAAGCAAGGAGCGGGATGCGGGTGGAGCTGTGGGTTAAACCACAGAGCCTAGGACTTGCTGATCAGAAGGTCGGCAGTTCGAATCCCCGCGACGGGGTGAGCTCCCATTGCTCAGTCCCTGCTCCTGCCAACCTAGCAGTTCGAAAGCACGTCAAAGTGCAAGTAGATAAATAGGTACTGCTCTGGTGGGAAGGTAAATGGGGTTTCCGTGCGCTGCTCTGGTTCACCAGAAGCGGCCTAGTCATGCTGGCCACATGACCCGGAAGCTGTACGCCGGCTCCCTTGGCCAATAAAGCGAGATGAGTGCTGCAACCCCAGAGTTGGTCACAACTGGACCTAATGGTCAGGGGTCCCTTTACCTAAGCAAGGAGCATTGCAGTAGCAGACCGTGGGTTCTCAAATCTCAGTGGCGCCTTGTGCGATGCTAAAATCCGGTACCCCCTCCCCTGCCTCTCGCACTCCGTTCTACACCATTGTTGCAGCACCCCCTGGAGCCAAACAGGATGCACTACCTTAGAACTGCCTCTGAGCATTATCAGACTTCAGTAATAAATCCTAGCCAGGCCAAGAGAGTCAAATTACTTTTTAAAGAAACAACGAAAAGAGGGAACGGGCAGGAAGACAACCTCTGATGCCAATCCATAACAGTGTGTGAATCTGGAGTGTGCAACTGCCAGAAGCCCACACACGTCTAGGCAGATCAAATCAAGTGCTTCTTCAGAATCGCACCTTGCCATCCCTAACTGGGTCAGGTGGGAGTTACTGGCTGCCACCCTAACCACCCTTAAGCCAGTCCGAATGTGTGTGGATTCATCAGAGGTGTCTATCTGCTTATTTCTTCCAGCTCGGCTGGTCTCCGCCAGCTGCCAAACATGTGGGTGGTTGGAAGGCTGCCTGGTGGCATCCCTGCCAGCAGAGTCTGGTGGAAAGCTCCAAGAGAGGCCATCATAAAGGTGGTGAGGGGGCCGGCCTGAGCCAACCACCGGATCCTGATCTGGTCTCACAAGTGGCCAACTTCAGGCCTGATCACTGCACCAGCCTGGACCTGGCACAGGGCTGGACCCAGTAAGCCTGGGCCCCCTTCTGCTGCTGCCCCTGCTGCCATGAATAGCAGGGTCGGTGGTGCAGTGGTGGACCCCCCCCACTCCACAGAGCCCCAGCAGTAGAGAGTCAGGCTTGCTCTGTTCATTTCTAAACATCTGGAGAGCACCAGGTCAGGGTAAGATGGTTTAGACTGCTGTAGCCTCAGATTAGCTTAGCATAACAAATAAAATAAAAACACTATGTGACTCACAAGGGTGTATTTCTGTGGCTTGATCTACCAGGGGTTTGGCACCAACTCTAGACAAGATGCAACATCAGAAATTCTCCGCCTGGCCCATCACTGGGCCACTGTTGTCTTCCCAAGGCCTTCTGTTTTTTTAAACTTTCTACTCATAGAGCAAAACAAAATAAATTGTGGCGTATGCATGTTTCCTTGAACCGCAGGAGCCTACTGAAGGCGGAGTGGGGAAACAAAACAAAATTATGGTATATCGCTGTGGTGACTCTTTTCAGAGCACTCATTTGCATGCGCTTCATTAGGACCTGGATGAACTCTGGAGAACAGGAGACGACTGGCTGCTGCAATACTAAGAGTGGGGTAGGGGGGACCAGGCCATTTTGTGTATCAGTTGTTTCCAAGGTTAGAGCTGAGTTGGAAGTTCTTTGCAGAAGGTTTCTTGATCAGAATAGATAGCTCTTAGGGGCACTGGCGGAGGAAGAGGAGTGCGGGGGGAGCGCACCACCCCAGGCAGCGCACCACTGCTTAGGGGTGAAAGAAAAAGTGGTCCAGGCTAGATTACTGCCATGTATTCTATTTGGGGCTGCCCTCGAAGACACACCAGAAATTGCTAATTGTGAAAAATGCTGTGCCAAGATTGATGGTAGGAGCAATAGGATTCAGGTGTATTACCCACACCTCAAATCAGCTGCACTATTTCCACTCACATTTCCATTGGAATTCTCTGACAACCATTCCCTCCCTCTCCCTCTCCCTCTCCCCCCTCTCTCACAAATAGAATCATCAAACTGTAGAGTTGGACGAGACTGCAAATTGGAGTCCCCCCCCAAATAGGGGTTGTGTTATACACGGAAAAATACAGTAATTGTTTTCATTGATAATTTTCATTGCTTTATCCTTTTTTTGCAAAGCACTTTAAGAGTTCCCCCAACCATTAAACTTGGGCATAAATTTGAAAGAAAGAAAGAAAGAAAGAAAGAAAGAAAGAAAGAAAGAAAGAAAGAAAGAAAGAAAGAAAGAAAGAAAGAAAGAAAAGAAAGCTATGAAAAAGCAGTTTCGTTTGGCGGGTTTCCCCCTCCCACAACATGGTTATGTCCTCCTGATTTCCCACCTCCAGGCCTGGCTCCTTTGTCCCCCATTGCTCTGCTTTCTTACCTTGACTCCCTGGCACTGCAGCTCAGCGGGTGCCAACTCGCAAGGGAACAAATGGCTTCAGGTATCACCTACCACATGGTACCAAGCAAAGCGCAATTGCATCCCTTGCTGTTATGAATGGGGGGAGGGGGGAGGTGTGCCTGTCAAGAGATGTGCAAGTATCACCGCAGAGAAACATGATCTTGAAACATTTTGGAGAAGAGTCAGACCTGCTGCCTCTGGCAGGCAATATCAAAACCGCTGCTCTTCCCACCAACACCTGGGATTATCCATTTGAAGTCTGGGGCCTTATAAAGACCTTGCTGTCTGACAGAAATCTCACAGGAAGTTGGTGTTTCGCCCCAGGGAGCAGACCAAAAATATGTACATAAAAGGCCTCAGCTTTTCAAAGTGAAAACTCCCCCCACCCTTTTTATTCCTTTTAAATAAACATTAAAAAGTTGTAGTAGTAGGGAAAGAGTTAGCTGCCCACCAAGCCAGTTCCATGTTGGCAGAACTCTGAGTACTTGATGCTGACGTGAGCCACATTCCGCAGCACTAAAGCCATATTCCGCAACCAGAATAAATGATATGAATTTACCTTGGTGCGTTTTTAGAGATGGGCAAATTCTCCTC
Organism: Podarcis siculus; assembly: GCA_034642415.1. Classification (NCBI taxonomy): domain Eukaryota; kingdom Metazoa; phylum Chordata; class Lepidosauria; order Squamata; family Lacertidae; genus Podarcis; species Podarcis siculus. The sequence goes on along the minus strand of JAXCMG010000036.1, from coordinate 5,388,328 downwards.
TCTTTTATTTATTTCATTTTTATACCATCTGGCCTTCAGTGAGCTCAAGGCAGAGTGTCTGGCTCTCCTCCACCCATTGGCCAACTTGATTCTCTCAGACACCCTGTGATGTAGGTTGGGCTGAGTGGTCATGATTGCATCCAGGTGAGTTTCATGACTGAGTGGGGATTGGAAAGAGGGTCTCCCTACTCTGACCTCTCTGCCATGCTGGATATTTTTTAGAAATCTACTGGACGTGTTCTAAAATCATAACATTCTGGGAGGATACACTAGCTGAAATTGAAGGGATTATAGGCTACATTTTACCTGTGGATCGTCTAATTTTACTATTTGCTAACAATGATGATGATGATGATGATGATTTTATTATATTGCACTAACAGAAGACAGGGAATGTATACAGCATCTGCTGACTGCTGCCAGGTTGGTTATTTGCCAAAACTGGAAGAAACTAAGGACACCCTCCATGAAATAATAGATAACCCAACTGGGGAGGATCATCTTTACTGCTAAACTTACAAATATGGGGAGAACCAGGGAAGGTACACAGTCAAATAACTTCTTTGTGAGAAAATGGGATCTTTTCATAATTTATGGAAGTAATAAGGTTCAGAATGCCGTGAAGCCATCTGTATTCATCATATGTTTTTGTCCTGCCATATTTGACTTTGCATTGCATGGGGTTGGGCTAGATGACCCTTGGTGTGCCGCCCAACTCTATACAGTGGTACCTCGGGTTACAGACACTTTAGGTTACAGACACTTCAGGTTACAGACTCTGCTAACTCAGAAATAGTACCTCGGATTAAGAACTTTGCTTCAGGATGAGAACAGAAATCGCATGGCGGCGCCGCGGCAGCAGTGGGAGCCCCCATTAGCTAAAGTGGTGCTTCAGGTTAAGAACAGTTTCAGGTTAAGAATGGACCTCCAGAACGAATTAAGTTCTTAACCCGAGGTACCACTGTAATCCAGTCAGACTATGATTCTACAACAGATTCTAAATCTGTTTTGTATGTTTTTAGTCATGGATATCTATTTTCTTCTGGTGTTCGCCAATTTGATGGCATCCTGTTTGGTCTTGTCTTTTGGTTTCTACGTAGAAGAAGAAGAGTTTGGATTTGATATCCCGCTTTATCACTACCCTAAGGAGTCACAAGGAGAATGGGACGACAGAGGACGAGATGGTTGGACAGTGTTCTCAAAGCTACCAGCATGAGTTTGACCAAACTGCGGGAGGCAGTGGAAGACAGGAGTGCCTGGCATGCTCTGGTCCATGGGGTCACGAAGAGTCGGACACGACTAAACAACTACACAACAACAACAAAGGAGTCTCAAAGCGGCTAACAATCTCCTTTCCCTTCCTTCTCCACAACAAACACTCTGTGAGGTGAGTGAGGCTGAGAGACTTCAGAGAAGTGTGACTAGCCCAAGGTCACCCAACAGCTGCATGTGGAGGAGCGGAGACGCAAACCCGGTTCACCAGATTATGAGTCCACCGCTCTTAACCACTACACCACACTGTATAGAAGAATGAATTATAATTGGGGGGGTGTACTATCTGGAAATGCAGTGCATCTGGGAAATAAAACAAGCTCTGTAAGTTAATTATGGAGAAGGTACTTGACCTTGGAAACCTCTCGGGCCTCGTTTATGTTTGGTGACACCATCAGAGTCAAACAAGCTGCTCATGACAGGTGAGCTTGGTGGACTGCAATTTATACTGTAAAATACCTCCTGGCATTTACAGCTGGACTGGCCAGGTGGTTGTGTTAATACTACTGTTATTAACCCCTGGCACTCTCTTTCAGGCAGTGCCAGTGGGACATGCAACAAAGTGTTGCAGCATGGCATGCTTCTCTTCAGGATTCCAGATGTTTCACTCCTCCTTCTCCTGCTTTTCCATCCTCTTTGCCTCTCCAAAGCTTTACATGTCCACTGAGCAAGCTTAGTCTCCTTGGCCACTTTATGTGTGTGTAGTTTCCCCCCTTGAGAGTTTCTTTCTAAATATTATTTTAGACATTAGGCAGCTGATAGCTGCCACAGCATTAAAAAAAAACCTGAGGTACCTATTCAGACATATCAGCTGTGATTCCTGCATTGTAGCGGGTTGGACTAGATGACCCTCGGTGTACCTTGAAGCTCTACCATTCTGTGACGTGTATATTGTGATCCCTTTGTTATAAGAAAAAAGCTGCCCCTTTTCCATTATGGGGAATTCCAGAGCCCATATAGAGTCCTTAAGTAGGTTCCCTATTGGTAGGAGAAAATAACAAAGGCCAACCAGAGTAAATTGAAAAGCAAAACGGCTTGTAAGCCTGATCTTTATTAAAGGAACTGTTGCAACAGGGTCTCCATTCACCACACACAGGAGGGAGGAGAACCCTGAACAATGGTGTGCAAGCCCTTATATAGACTTTTGAAGCTTCCCACCCTGTAGCCCAAGACCACCACCCAAAACATCATACATACATCACAGAAGAAGGCAGTCTACAGCAGAGAAGGTGGTCTACAGCAGAAATCCTGTCTACCACGATACCTGATAATGGTCACTGATTGCATTACTTGGGCAGCCTGGCCATTCTTTTGTGATAGCTAGTACCTTAGTTCCTGAATCCAGGTCACAGGCTCACCGTATTCATACACAAATACGCCCTTAAGACAGGATTTGCAAGCAAAAAGACAATGGGAAGGCTTTCCCCCATTCGCCTCCCTTACTGCAGAGGAATATTTGAAGTCATTGGGAGAGTCAAAATGGCTTCAGGATTGCTCTCCCATACTATTTCAGGCACATGGTTCATATATTTAGATATGTGTGCATTTATGAATATTTATTCTATATGTGAGACCTTGAAATTCTTATAACACCTTGTTGATTCATCCACTTGTGTAGATATGTGGATCTTCAAAATACCAAACATTGTCAGCAACTCAAGGGCAGAATAGCGTTTTGCCGAAAATCTGGCGCATAGAGAGAGAAAAGGAGGAAGAGAAGCATGAAAATGACAAGCATCAAAGAAAGAACAAAAGCCAAGTGAATTAAAGAGAAAAAACAATGAAGTTAAAAGAACAAGGAGTTTGATAAGACCATCTGAATTTAATTTTTTAAAAAACCAAAAAACCCTAATGAAATAATGAGACAAGAGAGGAATAAAGAGTGATGGATGCTCACTCCGAGTGCCATTTGCATAAGTTCAAATGGGCCAGAACAAATGTTTGCTCTTCGCTTATTGGCTCTCCAATGAAGGCTGTTTCTCTTGTTCCAATTCCCCTCTCATCTTTTTGAAACCACACGTGAAGAATCAGCCGAAAGACAAAGAGGGGTTTTTTTAATGCGAGGATGATCAGACACGAGCATTCAGGCTCCTTCTCATATCAATCTGCAATCACTCTCAATGGGCTGGCTCATGCGCCAAACTAGGAAGGGGAGTCCGCAAATGTTCCAATTAGGGACAGGGGAGAAATTTGATTCAGTTTGCATTTAAAGCCAAATATTTCTAAAACAATACAAGAACTGAAACACGGCCATCCTAAGGTGCAGGCGATGCTGATTACCAAACCAGAGCAAATTGCATTTTAATTGCTAGTTTAAAATGTGCTGTGATGAATTTTAATCATTGCTTTTTAACTAGTTTGCTTTTATTATTCTGCATCTTGCAACCGGTGCTTTTAAATGTTGGGAGGTGCCTTGAAATCCCAGCTTGGGAGAAAGGCCAGATAGAAGTATATTAAATAAATGAAACAAATCCTGCAAAGATCTCAACTCATTTTGCAATGCAGTTCTCCAACTGAGGAATGTTTACAGAAATGCATATATTAGAGACTTGGCACACAGAAATGTGCACATTAATCAATCTGCATGCAAAAAAATGAGTTTATGGGGGGGAAGTCACTCTAAAATGCTAATGAATTTTCATGAGAATTTTTAAAAAATGGCTGAAAAAATGTAAGGAACTGAATTTGAGATTGGTTCGCTTCATTTCTCATTTTTCCAAAGTGGACAGATCCTTCCATTCCCAGCTCTAACCCAGTGAAGGGTGAAATGCCAGGTGTGAAATCAGGGTTGTTTGGGCCATGACTGCCTCCAGGTTTGAGGAGACCTTCAGCAAAGCGACCTCTGGTGACGCCTCTTCTATGTAGATAAAAAGGTAAAGGGACCCCTGACCATTAGATCCAGTCGTGACTGACTCTGGGGTTTCAGCACTCGTCTCGCTTTACTGGCCGAGGGAGCCGGCGTACAGCTTCCAGGTCATGTGGCCAGCATGACTAAGCCGCTTCTGGCGAACCAGAGCAGCACATGGAAACGCCGTTTACCTTCCCGTCAGAGCAGTACCTATTTATCTACTTGCACTTTGATGTGCTTTCAAACTGCTAGGTTGGCAGGTGCAGGGACCGAGCAATGGGAGCTCATCCTGTCGCGGGGATTTGAACCGCCCACCTTCTGATTGGCACGTCCTAGGCTCAGTGGTTTAACCCACAGTGCCACCCGTGTCCCTCTCTATGTAGATAGAAATGGGTAAATCTGTCCATTTTGTTTTCTCTTGTTCCCTCATTTTTCCAGCCTCATATTCAGTACTCCACATTTCCCCACTGGTTTGCAATTTTTAAAGTCCTTGTGGAAATTCAGTACGCAATTTTGTCCCATTTTGTGCAACGCTGTTTTCCCTGGTATATGATGCGTTTTCAGTGTCGCTTTCACGAATCTGCATTTATATGCACACTTCACAATAGTATAGTAGGCATCTCTGTACACATTCCTTGGCAAGAGAATTGCATTGAAAAATACTTGTCTTGTGTTTCGGTTCAGTTAATTTACATTTTTATGTTGCAAACCACCCTGTAATCTTTGGATGAAGTATATACATTTAAATAATAATGCTAATAATGATATTCTGTGAACCACCCTGAGACCCCTGCAGTGCCGGATTTACGTATAAGCTAAACAAGCTATAGCTTAGGGCCTCACTCTCCTGGGCCCCCCAAAAAAAATTAAAGGGGAAAAAACTGGATGTACATTTCCCAAATATAAGAGAAAAAACAAATAAAAGAAAACCTACATACAGCAACAGTGTTTTGTGTTGTGTAAGCTCCTATGATGTAAGTAAGGGGCGCTGCCTGCTAGCCTGCTCCCTAAAATATCAGTGGTTTGCTGATTTCTATATCAATTACTTTAATAAAGTAATTGAATATAGAAATAAAGTAATTCATTTGTTAACAAATAAAGTTAATTGTTACGTGCAAATGTCTTTAGATACCTATTAGGTCCATAAATTACCATATAGCATATATTCAACATAATACACAGCGACAATTTGTTGTTGACAAAGGACAGCTGGGCATATAAAAGGCCCCATTACCTTCAGTAGCTTAGGGCCTCATCAAACCTAAATCTGGCCCTGGACCACTAGGTATAGGGCATTACAGTGGTACCTTGGGTTAAGTACTTAATTCGTTCCGGAGGTCCGTTCTTAACCTGAAACTGTTCTTAACCTGAAGCACCACTTTAGCTAATGGGGCCTCCTGCTGCTGCCATGCTGCCGGAGCACGATTTCTGTTCTCATCCTGAAGCAAAGTTCTTAACCCGAGGTACTATTTCTGGGTTAGCGGAGTCTGTAACCTGAAGCGTATGTAACTTGAAGTGTCTGTAACCCAAGGTATCACTGTATTACTATTATTATTATTCAGAAAGTGTGACTTAGGGGCGCTGTCCTTTAAATGTGAACTAAATCAAATCCCCCCCCCCATCCCTACCTCAGGCTTACCTGGTGGTTATATAAATTCAATAAATAAATAAATTATTATTATTATTATTCAGAAAGTGTGACTTAGGGGCGCTCTCCTTTAAATATGAACTAAATCAAATTCCCACCCCCATTCCTACCTCAGGCTTACCTGGTGGTGGTGGCAGCACAACTATGAGCGGCCATTTTGAATTCTCTACAGGACCTCATATCTAGGATCTGCCTCCTCTGACCTATGCTTTCTAATTGTGTGGGGAGGGGGATCGCAGACGCAGCTTCAATTATCAAAAGAACGCCATTAAAGGAAGAGAGGAAAAAATGGAAACCATTTAAAATGAAGGGATTTGAGACAGTGCACTTGCATTCACTGTCCCGGCCCCTGAAGTGGAGACCAGGTGGCTTCTGCCATCTTCAGTGTCCTTATCTTCGCCCACAGCAAGTTGCCGAGAAGCACAATGAACAAAGGAGGCTGTGGAAGGAAGCAAGGAGGAGTTCTGTGGTCAAGAGTTTCTTCACCTCACCACGCTCCCGATTTATGCCTTCCTGTCTTGAGCTCGTGACTCAGGAAGCTTGGCTTCCAACCAGTGAATCACTGCTTCAGTCAAGATGTTGTTTTTTCTCGAGGAGGGTAGGAGTGGAGGGAAACCAAACCAAAAATTAACACAAAACAAAGGTCACTGAACAGCTCTGTTGACAGAGCAGCTTACGGTACACTCCAAGAAGCCAGAACAAAGCACAAAATCCACCACTATCTCCTTCTGTGTCATAATTTCCATGGTAACCTTAACTAGATCAGCCAAGAGTTGACCGATGGAAGGGGGCGCAGGAAGCATAGGTTTGAAGCTTTAAAAAGAACTTTGTGGGAAGGCACCTGGAAACTTTGGCAGGCGTTGTGACCATTGTTGACCTCCCAAGTCCTTCCTTAAGTCCTCTGGTGTGTCCAGAGACCTCATGGGTGGAGAAGGGTGAGTCTCTGAGGTTGGACAACAGCTGGAATTTGTCATAGTTAATAATTAAATTTATATCCCTTCGTCCCTCCCAAAGGAGCCCTGGGGGACAAGTTGTCCGATACGTATTATCTACAGAATTTCATCGGGGTACAATGACTGTATGTGGGGTCAAGATGGGTGACTCTGTCAGTTTTGATTTCTCTCTGTTTCTCTCTCTTAAGTTCAGTTCTACAGCAAGTGCTTGTTAAAATTCATCAGCATTTCAGTCTGAATTTCCCTAAAACACACATTTTTGCAAAGCAATTTTCAAGGGCCGTGCACCAAATTTGGCAGGAAACACACTGATTCAGGCAGGTTCAAGTTGACCCAGGATTCAGAGCAGGTTGAGGCAACCCAGGATTGCCACAAGTCAGATTGGGTCCATCTGGAGTAACTCGAATCTGTCAAAAGGGGTGGTAGTTTGGCAGCGAGAAAAGGAGGGCAGCAGGAGTAGCCTTTGTGGATCTCTTTCTCTCCCCCCCCCCATTAACTGCATCTTTAATTAGGGGTTTAAGCCCTGATTCAACATCCAGTCAGGGGGAGAAGAAGGTGTATGTCTCCTTCTCCACAAAATCTGGCTGCTTGTTTAATTGGGGTTTTAGATGTGCAAGGATCCCAAATCAGGCCCAGAACAGGGTCAGGATTAGATCGGAAGTACCAGATCAGGCCCCAAATCTGATTGAAGGTGGACCCATACACAGCCCAGCAATTTCTCCTGATATGATGCTGTTTTGGTTTGTTATTTTGCATGCTCGGACCCAAAGACCTCCCCTCTAAATAAAAACACATTTGACTCAAATTTAATTTGGTTTTTGGCAGAATTTAGGCCACAACTTCATTGATTGCAGAAAGTGAGTGGTTGCATAGGCTATGATTCGACTAGTTCCCTGCACCCTTGCAGGTAGCGCTGACCCGGAGTTCTATCATAGGTCAGCCAAGGGTGAACACCTGAAGTAGGTAGAAAGCCAATGTACAGGTTATGTCCACTCCCCAGATGCTTCCCTGGACTCAGGCATGGGCACAACCCCCTCCTGGGGGTTGACCAAGCCAAGTTGAGTCCCTGGATTCCTTTAACAGAATACCCTTCACATAGGGATGGCAAGACTGTTCCCCCATCCCTATCACCTCAACCAGCGCCTATCCGCAAAGTTGTGACAATTTGCTACACGGCAGGCGAAACCCAAATGGCAACAGCCAATCAGCCTAGTGAGGAAAATCCCTGCTGTGCCCCTGTCCCAATGACAGACAACACATGACAGCATAGCAAGGTCAATCGCAAAATGCCCTAAATATAGGGAGAGATGGGCAGGTGTCCGGATGCACGAGCCAAAAGAGGAAGCTCTGGGTCACATGCATGGGTATTTATAGGTCCCTTGAGCCGTTGAGACAGCACCCCATTGGCCAGATTAAACCCAGCAATGAGGGACCTACCAGTCGGGTGTTGTGACTGTCCAATATACCCACCCACAACAAGAAGGTCAGTCTCCAGGTCTCACCACAACACATGCCCTTTCTTAGGGAGGACGCGCTTTCACTAACATAAGACATTCTAATGCACACTTTCACCAAATATAGGCATTTCGTCTACACATTATCCTCCACAATAGAAGCATTTTCGTACACATGATTTGGACGGCACCACAAAATTTGCCCAAGTGTGATTATTAAAGGATAGCTAAGTTTTGGTTCACAAACTGTTTTGGAAAATGGTCATCACTCCTGATCTGGGGTATGTGGGGAGATGAATGCCTAGGAGCATCTCTGCACGATGGCAAGACCCCCTACCTTTGTAAGGCAGAAGAAAGAAGAGTTCACAGGAGCTAGCAGCATCTGGGAGAAGTTGCTTAAATCTCTCTTGCCACTTCCTGAGCGGCACAGCACATTCTTTGCATGCAGAAGGTCCAGGCTCAATTCCTGGGAACTGTAGTTGAGTGCCAGGGGGTGCGGAACCCCTGCCTGAGGCTCTGGAGACTCACAACCAGTCAGAATGGGCAATACCAGGGTAGATGAACTAATGGTTTGATCAGGCATAAGGCAGTTCTCCGTGCTCCCAAGTATCTCACCTGGAGTACTGTGTCCAGTTCTGGGCGCCACAGTTCAAGAAGGACACAGACAAACTGGAACATGTCCAGAGGAGGGCAACCAAAATGGTCAAAGGCCTGGAAATGATGCCTTATGAGGAACGGCTAAGGGAGCTGGGCATGTTTAGCCTGGAGAAGAGGAGGTTAAGGGGTGGTATGATAGCCATGTTCAAATATATAAAAGGATGTCACATAGAGGAGGGAGAAAGCTTGTTTTCTGCTGCTCCAGAGAAGCGGACACGGAGCAATGGATCCAAGCTGCAGGAAAGAAGATTCCACCTAAGCATTAGGAAGAACTTCCTGACAGTAAGAGCTGTTCAACAGTGGAATTTGCTGCCAAGGAGTGTGGTGGAGTCTCCGTCTTTGGAGGTCTTTAAGCAGAGGCTTGACAACCATATGTCAGGAGTGCTCTGATGGTGTTTCCTGCTTGGCAGGGGGTTGGACTCGATGGCCCTTGTGGTCTCTTCCAACTCTATGATTCTATGATTCTATGATCTCTCCGCCTGATACAAGGTGACCAGATGACCTCAGGAATTCCCTAGTTTTCAGAGGGCTTGGAGGTCAGCCTCTTATATGACACTCTGAAGCGCAGAGAAACAACCCCTCTGTACACTTTGATCAGTGCAGAAGGAAGATCGTGTAAAACAGCACAGGAATATTAGGCTCCACTCTTGATCTCCATGCATTTAGAGATGGGGTTTTTCTGATTCCCCCCCCTCCAATTCATGTCTTGCTCCTTGATATTGATGCAAAGCAAGTTTTTCCAATTCTTTATTCTTTTACCAGTGCCACTAAAAGTACAGACTCTCATATGCATTATAAGACATATCGTATTACAAACACCCCCAGTTTCCTCAAATAACCAGCACTTAAGCAGGTAACATACAATAATGCATTTAACTTTATATTTTAAAAAATAGCTTTACTTGCCCATGCCTATAAAATGCTGCAGATTAATAGTATTGCAAGGGGGTTAACTGTTTTATTCATTCATCTTTACCATAATCTTTTATTGTATTTTATTGTAATATTTTGCTGGGGGCTGCCCAGAGTGGCTGGGGAAACCCAGCCAGATGGGCAGTGTATAAATAAATTATTATTATTATTATTATTATTATTATTATTATTATTATTATTATATTTTCTTCATCATCATCATCATTATATTTTATTCATGAATTGCTTCCCATGAGGCATACCAAACATATGCATATAAAAAACAGGTAAAACATTATATATGACAATTTAAATCTCAATCTCTCTCTCTCTCTCTCTCTCTCTCTCTCTCTCTCACACACACACACACACCATTTCAGATTCAATACAGAAAGAGATACCAAGTTATAGTTTATGCATTTCCCCCTCATATGCCATATAATTAGCAAGGTTTAAAATCCAACATTTCACAAATGGCCACAACAAAAGCAAGTGTGCTGATATATGCAGGACTCGCTCAGACCAGAGCTGTCTGAATGAGTTAGTGACCATTAGTTAGTTACCTCCCACATCCCTGCGTGCTTTTGCTTGAGTGTCAGAAGAGACCCTCCATGTGTACAAGGGTACGTCCGGGAGGGTCTTTCTCTGCACAGCTGGGAACCGGGCCTTCACTAGTCAGTTGCCTCTGCTGACACTATCAGAGAATGCAGTTCCAACCCAACAGTCCAGTGTGGAGAGATAGAGGGAAGGCAGGCAGGGTTCAGTCCTAAATCAGGGATCCAGTAACAAAGGGGAGCCGGAACAGGTATTTCAGGACCCCGGACAGGGGACAGGGAGCAGGCAACTTGGGCCTCTGAAGGAAGAGCTTCCCACAAACCCTTTTAGATGTCATTCCATTTCAGAATCACTTCCTATGAAGCTTCTCGAAGCGATTTCTCAACACAATAAAAGTATATCTAAAGAAGCACATGTATGAAAATGAGTTTAAACAACTGCATATTAAAAACAGTTGCACGTTTAAAAATAGCTCTATATTATCTATTACATGTATTTTCCTCCAAGCAGCTCAAGTTCTCCATGGTTCTCTTCATTCTCCCAACATCCCTGAGAGGCTGAGAGATGGTGACTGGCCCGAGGTCACCCAGTGAGCTTCACGGCTGAGTGGGGATTTGAACCCCGGTCTCCCAGGTCAGTGCCCAACACTCTAACCATTGTGCCACACTGGTGAAGGCAGTTGCATATATGAAACGGTTTCAGATTCCATAGAGATACTGAGTGTCATAAAAGAAATCTCCACTTAGAAGGCTTGCTGGAGGAAGAAAGTCTTCAGCAGGAAACAAGACAATCAAGACAACACCAGTATGATAAGTCACAGGAGTTTGTTCCAAAGAACAGGTGCCACCACACTAAAGGCATCGTGTGGAACGGCATTGAGCTTCATGGCTGAGTAGAGATTCGAACCCTGGCGCCCACTAACCAATACACAACATTAGCTCTTGCCTCAGCGGGAAGACTGTGAGGTGCTGACCTAGAAATGGAAGACTCTGTCTCAGCAATGGAGGATGATCCATTAGAGTGAATCGGGCAATGCTCCACCAACCTCAGTGTGCTTTCAACACACCAGTCCTGAAAGACCTACATTGACTCCCAGTACATTTCCGAGCACAAGTCAAAGTGTTGATGCTGAGCATTAAAGCCCTAAAGGGCCTCAGCCCAATATACCTGAAGGAGCGTCTCCACCCCCATTGTTCATCCCAGACACTGAGGTCCAGCGCTGAGGGCCTTCTGGCAGTTCCCTCAATGCAAGAAGCCAAGTTACAGGGAACCAGGCAGAGGGTTTTCTCAGCAGTGGCGCCTGCCCTGTGGAACACCCTCCCATCAGATGTCAAGGAAATAAACAACTATCTGACTTTTAGAAGACATCTGAAGGCAGCCCTGTTTAGGGAAGTTTTTAATGTTTAATGTTTTATTGTGATCTTAATACAGTGGTACCTCAGATTACGTACGCTTCAGGTTACAGACTCTGCTAACCCAGAAATAGTACCTCGGGTTAATAACTTTGCTTCAGGATGAAGCAGCAGCAGGAGGAGGCCCCATTAGCTAAAGTGGTGCTTCAGGTTAAGAACAGCTTCAGGTTAAGGACAGACCTCCAGAACGAATTAAGTACTTAACCTGAGGTACCACTGTATTGTGTTGGGAACCACCCAGAGTGGCTGGTGAAACCCAACCAGATGGGTGGGGTATAAATAATAAATTATTATTATATTATTATTATTTCATTGTGCACACACACACCCATACACACACCCTGTCTGTCTGTCTGTCTGTCTGTCTGTCTGTCTTTTAAAAAGGTCATTGCACTAGTCCTCAAGGTGACTAGCCCACATAAATAAAGGGAACATGGCCAACACATGCAAAGGAAAGAAAGCAGCCTCTTGAAAAAGCTGATCTGCTGAAAGGAGAGGCAGTGATATATTTTCTAGCTGGCTCGGCATGCCACACACACAGCAGCCTGCCTTTTGAAGTCCCTCCCCTCCACAATGGAGCCCTATCTTGTGTTGCTCCTTTTATTTTCATTATCTAGCCAGAGCTTACTAGCTCAATGCAGCTCCAATGAACCTTAGCGAAACGATGAAGGGAAAGGGATGACTAACCAGACAAGCAGAGCTGCTTTTTTGTGGGGGGGGGGGAGGCGGAGAGGCAGCAGCTGGCAAGAGGTGATGTGAGCAGGATGGCAACTGCAGCAGACAGGTTGCTGCTCCCTGAGAGAAACAGAGAGGACAAAGAACATGAACAGGATTTTCAGATTTTTGGTGCATAAATAGATAAATTGATCTGAGGACCCACCTGTGGGTCAAGCAGTTTCCCTGGACAGTGATAGCCCTACTCAATGCTAATCCTACAATGAATGTGACCAGTGCTATTTTTCCAGAAAAAGAGGTGCCGGAACATTCCATGAATCTCATTCTCTTAGAATGGCAATGGTGCCCACCTGAGAGGTGCCAGAACTGAGTTCTGGCATGTTCCAGCTGAAAAAAAGCCCTGGAAAAAAAGCCCTAACTAGGGTCCATTAATTTCAATGGATACAGCACTAGGTGTCCACCGAAACCCTCTGTCCACTCTCTTAAAAGGTTTTTTTTTCTGGCTTTTGGGAGTTGGTGGGAATCGGCCTGCTTTCTTGTCTATGTTTAAAGTTGTGTTTAGGTATTTTGCCTGTTTCCTGGAACCAGGGGGAGGTCTGAGCCCTGAGAAATTTTCTTCTGTGAAGATGGGCATTTTCTGGCACCCATTAAGAACAGACTGTTAGGTCCTTGGGGGGGTGGATAATTCTGATGGAAATTCCCAGGTGTCAAAAAAAGGTTATTTATGCATGACACACTGCAGCCTGTGTTTCGTTAACCCAAAAATGGGAAATGAGCGAGGTCTCAACCAAAGAAGAATGGCAACTTAAACTGATGGCATATGCACAGCTTGCAGAATAAGAGAACAAGAAGAACATTCATTTAAAGAAGATTGGAAAATGTTTATTGGATATATGGGGGGGGAATTGTGTACACTTGAAAATGTTAGCAGCATTAAGATAAATTCAACAGTGTAAATAAGTTTTGATGGAAGTAATAATGGATTACTGAATGGTTTAGTTTGGATAATAATAACAATAAATTATTATTATTACCCCACCCATCTGGCTGGGTTTCCCCAGCTGCTCTGGGCAGCTCCCAACAGAATATTAAAAACACCATAAAATAGGCAGGGATTTATGCTATGTAAAATGAACAACGGAAAGAGAAGAAGGGTATCATTGACATTTTAAGGTTGTATAAATGAATATTCTAAACTGTAAAACAGAAAATTTAATAACAATTATATATAGAAATAAAAACAAAAAACAAAGGACAGTTACAGTACTTTAATTTCCAGATGGGCCCCTGGCCAACCCGCAAACTTGGGAACCCCTGAAATAGATACACACACACATACAATTTCCCCCTTAAGCCACCAAGATGCCACATCTAGCTGGATCCCAAAGCGAAGCATAAGTTTGCATAACAGCATTTCTCCGGAAACAGCCTCCAATCTCTTCTCTCTCCACCCTGATCTCTTCATGGTTTTCCTTCCTGGCCATTCCGAAGTTGCAGTCTTGTGGTTACTCGCCAGCAGGGGTGGCTGGTGCCTATGGGGTCTGGTAGGGCATAAAGTGGGGAGTCCAACACTAGGTGGAGCCAGAGCCAAGGACAGGCAGAACCCACTAATTCTAGTTATCTCCCCATCCTCCTCCTCTGTGGTGAGTTCAACAAGGGCAACACCGAGACTGAGGAAGAAGAAGCTGAGAGCCAGGACCCCGCTCTGGTTGTACAAAAGCAAGTGGGGCTGCTGGAATCTAGACTGAGGTTGGTGGGGCAGTGCCCCATTTGCTCTAAGGGGAGCAGTCTCCACAGCAGGACTTCTGATTAATTGAACTTGCATGGTGTTCCGTTGCCAGGTTAGCGAGCCCTTGGGGGCCGAGAACTCCTGGGTTTGGTTTGCATGTGCTCCCCACGCATCGTGCTGTGCCGATAACGGCGATGCCACTATATAAATAGTCTCTATTACACAGTAGCTGTAAGCGCGAATCGTAGTAAAATTCCCAGCTGGGCCTATTGTGTTTGTGCAGACATGCATGTTGTCCAGAAGCCAGCTGAAAACAAATTTCAGTCGCTTAATATGTGTACTCAGGAGAACCCAGACTCATTTAATTTAAACAAATCACACAAATTCCCACCATTGCCAACGTGACTGCAAAGGCAAATAGATAAATCAGGAGGAGAGATCTGGCAAACCTGCCTTTTCCGGCAAACCGTATCATAAGCGTGTACAAGCGATAAGGCAATTGCCAATCCTTAAAATACAGTACAGAGGGAAGGATGTAACAGAGGTGTGAGATGAGGGGTTTGTGCCACAGGTCAGCTCCACCTTCTTCACTTCACATTACTGCTGACTCTCAGGGAGACCTGTCTAAAACATCAAGCATTGTGCCCACCTTGCTCCCACTGGGTACACACACAGGGGTAGAGCAGTGATGGAGGATCACACACCTGGGGAATCAGACCATGTCAGAATATAGTAGCTGTGCTCAGTCACCTACCCTGGTTGCTGATTTGCTGCTGGTACAGGTTCAATGTGATATAGATATATATCGGGATGTGGGTGGCATTGTGGTCTAAACCACTGAGCCTCTTGGGCGTGCTGATCAGAAGGTCAGCGGTTCAAATCCCCACAACAGAGTGAGCTCCCTTTGCTCTGTCCCAGCTCCTGCCAACCTAGCAGTTCGAAAGCACACCAGTGCAAGTAGATAAATAGGTACCACTGCAGCTGGAAGGTAAACGGTGTTTCTGTGCACTCTGGTTTCCGTCACGGTGTCCCGTTGCACCAGAAGCGGTTTAGTCATGCTGGCCACATGACCTGGAAAGCTGTCTGTAGACAAACGCTGGCTCCCCCGGCTGGAAAGTGAGATGAGTCACCTTTGACTGGACGTAACCGCCCAGGGGTCCTTTACCTTTACTTTTTTATTAGTATATAAAGCACTTAATAACTTGAGAACTGTTTACCTGCAAGATGGCCTGGCCCCAGGTATTACCACTTAACCACTTCAATCTACTCTTACATATAGCACATAATTTCCTCTTCTACCATGTAATAAATCAATCTTTTAGCATGGCGGCACCTACACTCTGGAACTCCCTGCCTATTGACATCATACCATAGAATGTGGAATGCAGGTGGCTCTGTGGTCTAAACCACTGAGCCTCTTGGGCTTGCCGATTAGAAGGTTGGCGGTTCGAATCCATGCGATGGGGTGAAGTCAGAAAACCACAAGGAAGGGGGAGTAAAATGGAGTGACTGGAAACTTGTGGCAAAGCACTCCAAATTTGTCTTGGTCCTCTTCATAATAAGCTTCTAAAGCCAATAATTTCTAATGAATGCTTTCATGTGGCATCACCCTGTTCCAGTACTGAATGAATGGGCTCCATTGTCTCAGCGAGGCTTCTTTTAATTTACTTTTCCCACCCCAGAGAGGTTTGAAACAAGTCACCTTATGCATTAATATAGTGCTCCAATTATTTTTAATATCTCAATTGCTGGAAAATGTCCTTATTTGGAGAGTGAAGCCATTAAAATCGTACCTGTGGTTAAGAGATTTGCAAGGAGATGCCTAGAGGGTCAATTTAACGTTGGGTTTCCAGCAGCCTAATAGGACAGTTATAGGCATCATATCCAATAGATTTCCAAAAAAACTGCTGGTACAATGTTTCTCTCTGCCTGCATTTGAATGATTCCTTGTCTCATTGACCGTATCTCTCCAGTGTATCTCTCCGTATCTCTCCAGCCTCTTTCTGGAGAATGCCGGATCCTCAGGACTGATTTTGGAGGGGCTCAGGGACTGTAATGTGGAGGAAGAGGGGACAGAAAAGCCCCGTTATATGAGTGGACTTCCACACCTCCAGATCTAGCACATTGCCATTCTTTAGCCTATCCCCATTTAACACCCCACCAGCCCCTGCCAGCCTTAGACAGCATGGACAATAGTCAGCGATGATGGGAGCTGTTGTCCAGTGCCTGCATTGCCACAGACTCCCTATTCATTTGTCTAGTCAAGGAGTGGAGAACCTCCAGCCTGCAGGGCAATCTTGGCCCACCAGGGGGAGTCCAAGCTGGCCCACAAGGCTATTTCCGGCCAATCCACACTCCTCAGCTGATATCACTTGTGACATCATCTGATGAGTGGTAGGGTACGATTAAATTTGTTCGTTTGTGCATTTTTATCCTACTTTGCTCAAGGTGGTGTCCATCGTTCTCTCACCACCATTTTATCCAAGAGACCATATTGGCTGTGATTCCTGGAAGCCTCTTTCCTTTGGAACCTACCTGGACCCTGAGATCATCTTCTGAGGCCCTCCTTCGTGTGCTGGCTCCTCGAGAGGTCCGGAGGGTGGCATCACGAGAACAGGGCCTTCTCTGCAGTGGCTCCTCATTTGTGGAATGCTCTCTCCAGGGAAGTTCACCTGGTGCCTTCATTACACACCAGGCAAAAATTTTCCTTTTTAACCAGGCCTTTAGCTGATCTGTTTGACGTCCTATACCCTTTTAAAATGTGGCTCTTCTCTCTCTCTCTCTCTCTCTCTCTCTCTCTCTCTCTGTGTGTGTGTGTGTGTGTGTGTTACAGTGGTACCTCAGGTTACATACGCTTCAGGTTACAGACACTTCAGGTTACAGACTCCGCTAACCCAGAAATAGTGCTTCAGGTTAAGAACTTTGCTTCAGGATGAGAACAGAAATCGTGCTCTGGCAGTGCGGCGGCAGCAGGAGGCCCCATTAGCTAAAGTGGTGCTTCAGGTTAAGAACAGTTTCAGGTTAAGAACGGACCTCCGGAACGAATTAAGTACTGGTACTTAACCCGAGGTACCACTGTATTGGGTTGCTTTTATTCTGATTATATATGTTGTGATCTTTGCTGTGAACTGCCCTGAGACCTCTGGGTATAGGGCAGTATATAAACTCATAATAATAATAATAATAATAATAATAATAATAATAATAGCTGCCCATGGAGAAATAAATAAATAAATTGCACCCCAGTATAGCCCCTGACTGCTCATTCATAGCGATCAAACTGAGCAAAGAGAGAGTCTAAAATGGGGCAGGTATTGTTTCATCTACTCCATGATCATCCAAGTTGTCAATTTTAGTCTTTGGGGGTAGGGGTAGGGATCAGAATCAATAAGGTTTGGACAGAAGTCAATTTAGAAATCAAAGCAGACAAAACAGCATCAATGAGGTCATGGGCGGATCCAAGGCTGAGTTCTGAATTCTGAAGGGAGCATACTAGGCAGGTGGTCTTGAATCAGAAAGGAGAGCTGGAGTTGAATCTTGATGAATTATAGGTGGAGCTAGCCAGAACCTAGGAGAATCAACTGGGTCCCCCCCCCCCAATGTTCATTGCTAGGAGTGTGCATTAGATCGAGGGGGGGGGGAGTTAAATGTCAAGCATAAGTGAGGTGCCTCAGCGAGATTTTGGACTTGTTAGACGTGAAGCAGGACACACCCGCCTGTGTGTCAAAGCAGGCACCCGCTGAACTGTTTCATGGTGCCTCGATGATCCAGGTATCCAGAAATGCTGCAGACAAGTGCCTGCTAAAAGCAACTTCTTCAAGCCTATCATTTGAGCAATCTCACCATGGTGAAGAAAGAGAGAACATCAGAAGGGGGGGTTCACCTAGGGATAGCTCTGCAGTAACTGACAAGTACAGTGGTACCTCGGGTTAAGTACTTAATTCATTCCGAAGGTCCATACTTAACCTGAAACTGTTTTTAACCTGAAGCACCACTTTAGCTAATGGGGCCTCCTGCTGCTGCTGCGCCGCCGGAGCATGATTTCTGTTCTCATCCTGAAGCAAAGCTCTTAACCTGAAGCACTATTTCTGGGTTAGCGGAGTCTGTAACCTGAAGCGTATGTAACCTGAAGCGTCTGTAACCCGAGGTACCACTGTATAGCTTGTAGTCAGAGGGAAAGATGGTATCCCAAAGTGAATCCTTTCTAGTCTTCCTCTCCCCGCCCCCGCCCCAAGAAAAACCACATTAAAGGTACCTAGTACAAAAGTCACTGGGCTGATTTGCCTGAAACGTAGCAGGTTTCTTGCCCAGGGGAACCTCTTTCATAGCTGAAAATTTCAGACCAATTGTCCTGAAAATACCATGGAAGATTAAGTGATTAATTCTTCCCTCCCCAAGGTGGTGGCTGCCCCAGCAGAAAAACCATGACAATTATCTTTTTGGAATTTGGCAGGATTCTTCGATTCAGAAGGGGCAACGTTGCCTGTGAATTTCATTCAACTCTGCCCTCCCCCAATAAAATAAAAGTTACAGAAGATTCCTGCAACTACCATCCACTTCTGCCAAAATAAGGTACTTACTAGGTACCTGCCACAAAAAAACTTCTGCTCCTTAAAAGAACACTGATTGTCAGTCTTACACGCAACGGTCAGTTGCAAACGGTTGTCTGTGTTACATTTCTATAATTATATTTGTTGTTCAGTCACAAGATCACACACCAGACTTGCTGATATTAGCTGCTCATATCAATAATGCGGGGGCAGAGGGGAAAGAGGAAGAGAGAAAGAGAACAGGAACTGTTTCCAGGCAAAAAATAATGATATATCACAATAGGTGCCACCATATACGAAAGAGTTCATTTTATTACATTTATCAGCCAGCAAAAAACCCATATTAATGGCAAGCAATTCCATTAAGAGCTCATTATTTCCTTGTGTTTATAATAGGGGAAGCATTATCAAGGGTAATATTCATCTGACACAGCAGAAACTGAGAGCGTGAAACAGTTTGGGAAAGTCACAGGCGAAGACATTGAGCTTAATTCCTAAAAAGAAATAGTTATGTTCCGCCTCCCCCCCCCCCCAAAGTGAGTTCTGCTCATCAAAAGCATATCAAACCTTCATCGGAAGGGATGGGGGCGCAGAGGCGTCTATATAAATGCCATGTATATATTATTGTCTCAGTAATCCCCGTAAAAAATTAAAGTAGGCAATTTATGTTAGCTGCACATTGCAGAGGGAGACCAACCCAGTGTGTCGAAAACTAAACTGACTTTTCAACCAAGGACCTGCAGGCATTAAAACACTATGCTACAATTAATTGATATTCTTATAATTCAGCTATTATTGGGGGAATATTGGAAAACATTGATGCTTTTGAATTATGGTGCTGGAGGAGACTCTTGAGAGTCCCATGGACTGCAAGAAGATCAAATCTATCCATTCTTAAGGAAATCAGCCCTGAGTGCTCACTGGAAGGACAGATTGTGAAGCTGAGGCTCCAGTACTTTGGCCACCTCATGAGAAGAGAAGACTCCCTGGAAAAGACCCTGATGTTAGGAAAGATGGAGGGCACAAGGAGAAGGGGACGACAGAGGATGAGATGGTTGGATAGTGTTCTCGAAGCTACCAGCATGAGTTTGACCAAACTCGGGGGGCAGTGGGAGACAGGAGTGCCTGGCGTGCTCTGGTCCATGGGGTCACGAAGAGTCGGACACGACTAAACGACTAAACAACAATAACACATTGGAAAACATAAGAACTTATTAGTTACTCTGCAACATTTACTGCATGGTTGGAGAACCTAAGCCTTAGGGCTTAATTGCGGCCCTCCAAGCCTTTCTATCTTGTCCTTGGGGCTTTCTCCTGGCCACACCCTCTTTCCCCAAGCCACACCCCTCCCTGGCCTTGCATCACAGCCTCCTTGAGGGTTTTTGCCTGGCTGTTATGTGCCCTCGACTCTCATAGAGGCTCTTGCTTGCCTGGATAGATGACAGACAGGAGAGGGTGAATGTGCAATGTCTGGACCTCACTTCCCATTGCTCCTGAACATTGGACATGCTTCCAATGGAACAGATGACATACCACCCAACATTTCTCTGATGAAAATAGGGACATCCTATTCTATTATTGGGACGCAGGTGGCGCTGTGGGTTAAACCACTGAGCCTAGGACTTGCCGATCAGAAGGTCGGCGGTTCGAATCCCCGCGACGGGGTGAGCTCCCGTTGCCTGGTCCCTGCTCCTGCCAACCTAGCAGTTCGAAAGCACGTCAAAGTGCAAGTAGATAAATAGGTACCGCTCCAGCGGGAAGGTAAATGGTGTTTCTGTGCGCTGCTCTGGTTCGCCAGAAGCGGCTTAGTCATGCTGGCTACATGACCCAGAAGCTGTACGCTGGCTCCCTCGGCCAGTAAAGCGAGATGAGCGCCGCAACTCCAGAGTTGGCCATAACTGGACCTAATGGTCAGGGGTCCCTTTACCTTTACCTTTACAGTGGTACCTCAGGTTACATATGCTTCAGGTTACATACGCTTCAGGTTACAGACTCCATTAACCCAGAAATAGTGCTTCAGGTTAAGAACTTTGCTTCAGGATGGGAACAGAAATTGTGTCCCGGTGGCACAGCCGCAGCAGGAGGCCCCATTAGCTAAAGTGGTGCTTCAGGTTAAGAACAGTTTCAGGTTAAGTACGGAGCTCTGGAACAAATTAAGTACTTAACCCAAGGTACCACTGAATTCTATTATTATTATTATTATTATTATTATTATTATTATTATTATACTATTTATACCCCACCCCTCTAAATGGGTTGCCGCAGGCACTTTGGGCGGCTTCCAACATATATAAAAACACAATAAAACATTAAACATCAAAAAGCTTCCCTACACAGGGCTGCCTTCAGGCAGTTCAGGGGTTGGATAACTCCATACCCTCCAACATTCCTCCGATGAAAATAGGGTCGTCCTAAGGAAACGCAGGATGTTCTGGGATCAAATCAGAAACTGGGGATGCTTCTGTAAATCTGGGGATGCCCCTGGGAAACAGGGACACTTGGAGGGTCTGAGATGGGAATCAGGGTCCAACAACATCAGGAGTGCACCACGCTGGCTATTCCTGACCCAACAGTCAGTTTCATTCCAGTGGCTTTTGTATTTGTCTTGCAGTCATCGCATACAGAAACCGCAATAAAATCTGGCCTGGTGTGCCTACTTAACCCTGGAGAGCTGCTCTGGGAGCAATTACGTGTGCATTTATGGACTGATTACGCACACACACACCCTGGACTATTCGTGTGTGCATCTCCCTCTGTAAAAAAACAAAACCCAAACCAAAATAATGACCTTGCAAAAGGAGCCAGATGCACTTCTCCTTTGTGTTCCATTTGCGAAATGTGCTCTGTGTAATGCAGACGATGACAACAGCAAAAAAAATTTAAAATAATAATTCAAGTCCCTCTGATCCGACGCAGCCAGACTGCCCTCATACTTCGCAATCATAGATTTTCTTCCTTTCCTCTCTCTCTTTCTCCCCTGCTACCAGCGCCTTCCCCTCCTCAAACCTTTGAGAAAAAGACGCCCTCTTTTTGCCCTAGTTGGATCTGCAGTAAAAATGAGAGAGAGAGATACTGGGGGGGGGAAAGGAGAGAGAGAGAGAGAGAGAGAGAGAGAGAGAGAGAGAGAGAGAGAGAGAGAGAGAGAGAGCGAGCGCGCGCGCTTTTGGGCTGAGGTTTTCCTGTTACTATCACTGTAGCATTTATTTAGCCAATCTCTTAACTATGACGTCTGGGTGGATGGCTTGCTCATAATATTTTAACACACCCACCGAAGGCCGGCGCTGCCTCCTCCTCTCTCGGCCAGCCAATCTGCTGCATTCAGTGTGGCTCCGAGGGGGGAACCGCGCTGCACCTGCCAAACGCTCCCTCCGAGCGCGCGCTCTCTCCCTCCTCCCCCCTTTCCCTTTCTGCCTTTTCACATTTATTTACCCCCTTCCTCTTCTTCCCCACGAAAAGCAGATCCGCACAGCCCAGCGCGGATACAACCCCAGCTGCTGCCTTGCTCCAAGAAGGACCGCTATTGAATGTGATGCTTCTATAGATCTTTTATTTTTCCCCCTTCTAATTCGCCTTTCTCCTCCCCCCCCCCCGCACCACCCTCTTTAAATTCTCTATTTTGGGTCATCTGGGAGGTTACTATTTCTTTATCTCTCTCCCCCTGCCTCTTTGGAGCAAATGACAGTATTGCATTTTTCTTATATATAGTGCGGGTTTTCTTTTTTCTCCTGCACTGATTTATTTTTTAAAGAGAAAACCTCTGTCCTTTCAAACCCCCCTTCTCCTCTCGCTACCCAATTCCTGGATGAGCCGATCGCTCTCGCCCAAGCGCTGGAAGGAAGCTCCGGAAAGAAACATGTTAAAGAAAAAACCCAGCGTCCAGCCAATGTTTTGAAACAGTCGCGCAGAGAGGGAGAGAGCGAGAGAGCGAAGAGAAAACGGCCAGAGGAGAGAGAAGGCAGGAAGATTTTCGCCTCCTGCCTTTTTCCAGCAGCCGCCTCGCTCGTTTTGCAGAGAACCGGGGAGGAAGAGAGAAGCTCGAACAGAGGACCAGAAAAATAATGGGCTGATTCCTTCTCCACCATCATCCCCCTCTCTTATGGTCCTTTTCTGAAATCTCGTCATCCACCACCCCCCTTTTACCTTTTTAATTTAATTCTTTTTAAATGCTCCTGATTTCTTTGCCTTTATTTCCCTCGGCTTCTTTCTCCCTCCCTTTTCCCCCCAAAGGCAAAAAGAGGCCGATGTTGTGTGCATTCGGGGAGGTCACGTCCAACATCCGACTCTCTCTTCATTTTTTGCATCTGCTTTGACCCCTTCCTGCATTATACAGTTCCGATCGTGGGGTGCTCCGAGGACTTTTTTTAAAAAAAGATTTAATTTGCAACTCTACAGATCGCGATGCTGCTGCTGCTGCTGCTTCCGTCGCCGGCTGCTCCTCGGTTTTAAAAAAGACTTGCCTGGTGCGCGGGGGTAAAGAAAAACCGATTTATTTATTTCTGGAAATGACTGGCTGGACCGGACCGGGAAGTCCCGACGCTTTTGTGTTTCTTTTTCTGTGAAAAAGCCCACCCAACTCCAGCCAGCCTTTCTTCCCACCTGGCTGGGGTCCCTTGATATATTTATTTCCAAATCAACCCCCAATATATTATATATACTTATTTATTTCCTCCTCCTTTCCAACCGAGCCATGAAGATGATTTTGGTGCGCAAATTCCGGATCCTTATCTTGATGGTGTTCCTCATCGCCTGCACCATGCATATCATGATCGACCTGCTGCCCAAGCTGGAGAAGCGAGCGGCGGGCGCCGACGGAGCCGGAGACGGCAGAGGAGGCGCTGGAGGAGCCGGAGGAGGCAGCGCCAACGCGGGCTGCTCCTGCTCGCACGCCGCCGCCGCTGCAGCCAGCCGAGCCGGGGAGAAGGAAGGCGCGCGGGGCTGGGCGCCGGCTCCGGAGCTGCCCGAGCAACAGCAGCAGCAAGCGGCTGCAGCAGCGCCGGCGGAGAGGGCCGGCGCCTCGGAGGCTGCCGCCGCAGCCGCGGGCTGGCCTAGCAAGCACACGCTGCGGATCCTGCAGGACTTCAGCAGCGACCCCAGCTCCAACGTGAGCTCGCACTCGCTGGAGAAAGGCGCCTCGGAGCGGGCCGAAGCCTTCAAGCGCGCGCAGCAGGAGAAGCAGCAGCAGCAGCCAAAGGGGCCGGATCTGACCCAGAAAGCGCTCATCCAAGATGGGGAGCTGCGCCACGGCCAGCCGAGCAAGAGGAGGCAGCAGCAGCAGCCGGGGAACCGCCTGGGAGGCCACCGGCCTCGCCAGCAGCCGGGCTACGAGGAGGAGGAGGAGGACGAGGAAGGCGCCTATTTCTCCAAGCTGGCGGCTCTCTTCGAGCACCCGCTGTACAAGCTGCCCGTCCCGCCGCTGGGAGACCAGGACGTCCTGTTCAGCGTCAACAGCGACATCCGATTCAATCCCAAAGCGGCGGAGAATCAGGAATGGTGAGTTGGGGGATTGCTGGGTGGGGGGGGGGGGAAAAAAGGCTTGGTAAGAAAAACCCCCCCCCCCCCCGGAAAAAAGAGGGTGGGGGGGGGGGATCTAGGGTAGGAGTGAAACTAGGCTTTCTTTCACCCGGGGCAAAGACCCAGGTTGGCACACTCCCCGTGCGTATTTGCGCGCACGCACACACAGGCTGGGAGTCTCAATAGCGCCCCTTTGGAGGCTTCACCCGGGGCAAAAAAAAACCCGGCTATCTTCCCCACTGAATTGGGGTTGGGGGCTGCTGGGGGAGGGGGAGGAGAGAAGTGGCTTTGGCTTTAGGTAACGCCCCACGGCGCCGTCCAAAATAGAGGAGTGGGGGGGGGGTCTAAGGGAGCGTTGCCTGAAGCGGCCCTTTCGGATTCTCGGCTTAGGAGCAATCCTTAAAGAGCCTTGTCCTAATTGATTCTCTGCGCCCCCCACCCCTTCCGCACCGGTGTCTTTCTTTGCCCGTTCAGATTGTTGCATTGAGTGATTCTCTGCCCCCCCCAAATTAAATAGAGGGGGGAGTCTTTGCCCCATCTGGTTCTCTCCTGAAGAACAGGCAGCGTTGGTTGATTCTCTTCTTTCCCCTAAAATTACAATAGGGAGGGAGTCTTTCTGAGAAAGGGCGGGCTGCTGCTGCTGCCCCTTCTCCACCCTCAGAGTTTAATATCTCCCCCTTCCCAGCCTGAAGACTGGAAGAGAAGCTTGCATGGGCTGACAAGCCCCCAACCCATATACTTCAGCATAGAGGGAAGGGGGCAGAAAGTATTAGCTGATGTTGGCGGTACCACCTTGCTAGTTCTTGCCTTCCCTTCTTGAAGAGAGGAAAAAGAGACTCTTACATTGACAGCCTGCCCACCCACCCTGTAAATAAAACAGGGATTGGGTCTTTTTAAGAGAGCTTTGAGTGATGTTGCCCCCTAGGAATCTTCAGCTCCTTCCAAAAAGTATCAGCTCCTTCCTTGGCAAAAATGGATAAGAGTCTCCTCTTGACTTTTATTCCCCTCCCCGCCCCCAACCCAAGAATACCATGCAGAAGTCATAGTAGTAGTGATAACATTTCAGAAATCTTCCTCCCTTATGGGAAAAAATGGACAAGTCGTGCATTGGCTACCACCAGCCCCCCTTAATATAATTTTTTAAAAGGCCTCACATACCCTACAAAAATATAAGAGACAGCCAAATTCTGTAACAACATCAGCTGATGCCACCCCTTCTGATTTTCCTCTCCCTTCAAACCTAAAATATATAGGCAAGATTCTTGCAGTAGTTAATGCCCCCCCATAAGAGTCTTATAGTGATTGACACTCCCTTCTTAAACTAGATAAGATATCCTCAGATAGCAATGGCTGCTCTCTCTCTCTCTCTCTCTCTCTCTCTCTCTCTCTCTCTCTCTCCTGGTTTTGCAGTTATTGATGCCAAGGCTAACATTAACGAATACAAATATTTTACTGACTGTCACCCTTCCAAAAAACAAACAAACCAGAGTGCATTCTATGATGCTGCTTTCTCAGTAAGTTGTTCCTGTGGAAGATATTTCTCTTCTCCAGCTGTTGTAAAAATGAAGAAGTCTTGGTTGACCTCCCCTCCCCCCAGATAAATAAGGCAGAGATAATGTTTCTAAGAGAGCACTGTGTGTTGTGAAAGGTAGCTTTGGTTTATGTTAAACCCCTTCTTTGATTCCCACCCAACCACCCCGCCTCCACTGTGGAAATAGATAAGGATCTCAGGGGCAAAAGGGCAATGTTTTCCTTTAAAGATAGCACCTGGAGATGTCTTGCCCACCCACCCAAAAACTGAAGAGGCAGAATTGCCATGTCTTCTTCTCGCTCTTAATGATTCTCCCACTGGTACTGCCCCCCACCCTCCAAACAACAGATAATGGGTAGTGGGTCGTTCAAAAATAACAGAGACTAATGTCTTTTAAAATACCACTTTGAACTTCCTGATTGGTCTCCTGTGTCTCTCTGCCTATGTGCAATCTGAATTGTTACCCTGTTTCCCAAAAAAGGAAGGTGAGATACAGTGTTTTTAGGAATCCTGTCACTGAGAAGAAGGTTGTTAGATTGTTTCATCTGAGCTGAAATGGGTTTGCAGAGTTAATCTACCCAAAAGACAAATAACTAGGAATCAGAAGAAGGATATTCATGGTCTTTCCACCTGTCAGTGATCCCCCAGCCCATCTTTACCCCTTGTTAGGTAGAGAAAATAGAATTTGGAGGATTTTATTTCAGTGGAGGTGCCAGATTTAATTCACCACAGCAAGAGGAACTGCATAGATGTTATGATTTCCACCACAGCCAGCCTTTCTTAAAAAAAAAAAAAAGATTGTTTGAGTTGTGTGAATGAAGCTTGCTAATCTCATTCACCAAAGATGAAGTGGTGATGGTGAAATAGGAAGTATGTCCAATCCCATCTTGGTCCTCCACTGCCTTTGTCAGTGTATAATCTACTCAACTCCAACCCTTTGCTGGAACTGCTGAATGAATTGCTTACTTTTAATTATATAGGATGTCTCTCTAGCTTAAACGGCAGTTTTACCTGGAAATAAGCCCCATCAACCATAGTGGGATTTACTTCTGAGTAGACATGTACAGGATTATGCTAGTGGGCTCCTGAAGAGAACCAGGGATGTTAGAAAAAAGGTGTGTCTTTCTCTCCCCCCCCCCATCTTTTCAGGCTTCTGTCTTCCCACTTTCTCTTTAAAAAAAACAACCCAGGGATGAAGATCTTAGTATATTGTCCAATAATTTGAAATGCTGAGGGAGCTCCTGCAGATTTAAGCCCAGACACACCCTGGCAGGATGCAGAGAATTTGAGATAACCATGCTGACATCCTCACCCACTGCTACTACTACCACTTCCAGTGTTCGAAACTCCCATTGTTCTAGGCGCATTTCACAACAGGGAATTTCATGAGCTCTAGGTGCAGTATTGCACCTAAGATTTCAGATTAAAACTGCAGAGTGGAAGGAAAGGAGGACCTTTTTTCTGCCTCCCCACTTCCAGCTACTCTCTGAAGACTGGAGAAGAGACCCTCTTAAAGAATATTAGTGAGGTGGGCAGGGGAAGGACTAGACCATGTGAAAACTGAGCATAATATTTTAGCTGCAGTTCATTCATTTTTCAGCTCTGTATTCTTATAAAAAAGAGTGCCTAGAATTCCGTTGTTGCGCCCATAACCTAGGTTTAAGGTGCCGTTGAGCTCCTAACTTTCATATCTCAGTTTCTAACACTGACCACTACTATACTAGATCCCATTTTCCAGATGTTTGGTGACACCACTAGATATTGTTCCCACAGGAAGCAGTGGTGGCCACCGATTTGGGTGGCTTTCAAAGAGGATTAGACGAGTCCATGGAGAGGAAGGCTATTGATGGCTTCTGGCCAAGATGGTTATACTCTGCCACCACAGTCAGAGACATTAATGCTTCTGAATACCAGTTGTTGGAAACCACAGGAGATGGGAAAGTGCTCTTGAGCTCTGGTCCCACTTGTGAGTTTTCCACAGACATCTGGGTGGCCACTTTGAGAACAGGATGTGGACTAGATGGGCCATTGGTCTGATCCAGCAGAGCTCTTATGCTCTTACCTTTCACGCTGTGGTCATTTGCTGATTGATCCTGTAGTCCAGGCATGTCCAAAGTCCATTTCGGGGGCCTAATCCGGCCCACTGGTCGGTTTAATCCAGGCATCCCCAAACTTCAGCCCTCCAGACGTTTTGGACTACAGTTCCCATCATCCCTGAACACTGGTCCTGTTAGCTAGGGATCATGGGAGTTGTAGGCCAAAACATCTGGAGGGTTGCAGGTTGGGGATGCCTGGTTTAATCCCTGTGGCAGTTTATTTCCTGGGGTAAAATCCTAAAAAACGTCAACCCTAAATAAAGGTCAACAACTTTGGTTAGCGCTTTGGTCGGCCCTCACGGCCCTTCACTTCATCAAATCTAGCCTTCTTTGAAAAAGGTTTGGGCACCACTACTGTATTCCTATACTCACTGAGAGTGAGCCCCTTTGGATAGATGTGTGTAGGGCTGCACTGCTAACTTCCAAAGCTGAAAGAATTGCAGAGTTTGCAAAAACTCTTCCCATCTCTTAGGATAGCATTGTAGCAAATTCCCTCAATGTTAAATTCTAGGGTCCATCTCTGAGTAAGTGTATTAGGAGCTGGATCAGGCCAAAGTCGCATCCTGTTCTCACTGTGGCCAGCCAGAAACCTATGGGAAGCCTGAGAGCAAGAGCTGAGTGAATGAGCACTCTCCCCGCCCCCTTTGTGATTTCTAGAGGTTGGTATTCAGACATCCATTTGATGCTTTGCTTACTGCATTTATAACCCACTTGTTCCTCCAAGGAGCTCAACGTGATGCCTTTAGTTCTCTGCCTCCCCGTTTCCTCCACCCTGTGAAGTAGGTTAGGATGAGGGTGAGTGACTGGCCCAGGCTCACCCAGTGAGCTTCATAGCTGAGTGGAGATTTGAACCTTGGTCTCCTATGCTAGTCGGACACTCTAACCACAATACCACACAGGCTCTCTTTTTTATTGTCCCTGAAAGAGTCAGAGATCCTGCTGGGTAAGGTGCAAGTTTCCATTCCCTCTCCTGACAAAAGTAATTTGTCCATTTACACTCCACCCAACAAAGACACCCTTTTTGTATATGCAAATGTCATGTGCTAAATTGTAGCCCCAGAGACATAGATATATAACAAAAGGTGTGAGCTGTATCCTTCCTCCTTTTGTGGCCTCATTCAGGATTGTCCCTTCCCTGCTGTTAAACAATGCATTCATTAAAAATGAATACGGGTGGATAATATTTTTATTGCACAGGTAGGTAGCCGTGTTGGTCTGCTGTAGTCAAAAGTAAATAAAAAAATTCCTTCCAGTAGCACCTTAGAGACCAACTAAGTTTGTTTTTGGTATGAGCTTTCGTGTGCATGCACACTTCTTCAGATACACTGAAACAGAAGTCACCAGACCCTTATGTATAGTGGGAGGGTGGGGAAGGGTATTACTCAGAAGGGTGGTGGGAATGGGTGATTGGCTGATAGGTGTGGTAAACCTGTTGACACTGCAATTGGTCTTACAGGAAAAAGCAAGGGGTGAGATGGCTAAAAACAGCTTTATCATGTATAATAAGATAAGAATCCAATGTCTCTATTCAGGCCAGGTCTCTCCATGGTTTTAAGTTTGATAATAAGTTGCAATTCAGCAACTTCTCTTTCCAGTCTATTTCTGAAAATCTTTTGTAATAAGACAGCTACAGGTTTACCACACCTATCAGCCAATCACCCATTCCCACCACCCTTCTGAGTAATACCCCTCCCCACCCTCTCAATATATATAAGGGTTTGATGACTTCTGTTTCAGTGTATCTGAAGAAGTGTGCATGCACACGAAAGCTCATACCAATAACTAACTTAGTTGGTCTCTAAGGTGCTACTGGAAGGAATTATTTATTTTCTTTTTATATTGCTAGGAGCAATTCCTGGGTCCTTTTTCTGATTGAACTAGTCCCCCTTTCCCTCAATACAGAGGGATGACTTCTTGGATATACAAGGGCAGGTAGGCAGGCTGTTTCCTTAACTCCTCTCTGGACTCCTGCTCTCCTCATATTGTCCCTTAAAATGGCAGGGCCTTTGATATATGCATCTGTTACATATCTTCCCCATCTGTCCTCCAAGGAGCTCAAGGTGGTGTCATATACATTTCTTATTTCACTGCATGTCCCTGTTCTTGTAGGTGCAATATATATTGAGGCAGCTTGCTTATTTATCTCCTCTCCCCTTCACATTGGATGCACAGTCCCAAGGATGCCCCTCCACCCTTTTACAGCAGCTTTCCTCAGCCTGGTGCCCACTAGATGAGGCTCCCAACCAGTGCCGGATTTACATATAAGCTAAGGGACATGGGTGGTGCTGTGGGTTAAACCACAGAGCCTGCAACTTGCCAATCAGAAGGTCGGCGGTTCGAATCCCTGTGACGGTGTGAGCTCCCGTTGCTCGGTCCCTGCTCCTGCCAACCTAGAAGTTCGAAAGCACGTCAAAGTGCAAGTAGATAAATAGATACTGCTCCGGCGGGAAGGTAAACAGTGTTTCCGTGCGCTGCTCTGGTTCACCAGAAGTGGCTTAGTCACGCCAGCTCCCTCGGCCAATAAAGCGAGATGAGCACCACAACCCCAGAGTCTGCCACGACTGGACCTAATGGTCAGGGGCCCCTTTACCTTTACTTTAAACAAGCTATAGTTTAGGGCCCCACTCTCTTTGAGGATCCAAAAAAAAATAATTAAAGGAAAAAAACCTGAATGTACATTTCCCAAATATGAGAGAAAAAACAAATAAAATACAATCTACATACAGTGTTTTGTGTTGTGTAGTCTCCTATGATGTAAGTCATGGGCCCCGCCTGCTAGCCTGCTCCCTAAAATATCACTGGTTTGCTCATTTCTATATATAGGGTGCCTACATTCTTCATGGACTGGTTGCAGGGCAACAAGGGCAAATGGCTTTAGATACCTATTAGGTCCATAAATTACCATGTTGCATATATTCAACACGAAAAACAGTGACAATTTGTTGTTGACAAAGGAATGCTGGACATATAAAGGGCCCCATTACCTTCAGTAGCTTAGGGCCTCATGAAACCTAAATCCAGCCCTGCTCCCAACCCTCTTTCAGCCCCAGATCAGTGGTACAGCAACTGCTTTGCATGCAGAAACCCCCAGATCCAGTCTCTGGCTAGAAATGTGCCCCCTCTGAAATCCTGGAGAGATGAGCTGGTCATTGGATAAGTGGACCCGATGGTCTGTATGAGGCAGTGTCAATAGGTGAAGTATTGCAGCTGAGAAGGCCTTCAAAGATGCAAGCCTAAACAGGTCGACTTAGATCCAGCTTATTTCAAGAAGGCATACCCCCCCCCCAAGTGCATGCAGCCTGAGATGCTGCCCAGATGGGAGGATTTTGCCTGGTGTGGCTTTGCTCATCATAATTCTTTGTGGTATGTGTGTTTGTGTGCACGTGTTGAAACTGCAGTGGATATTCCCCACTCCCATCCCTTTGCTGTGCAACTCGTAAAAAAACCATCGTTGCCCTCTCACCTGAACCCTATTTATTTATTTCCATCATTTATATCCTGTACCGTCTTCAACATAGATGTTTGTTTGTTGTTGTTCCCAGGCTGGTCTACAGGGGGGGGAAAGCACCATTGGAAATAAACAATTTAATAGAATAACAAGGTTTATTACTTATTGGAACCCTTTTAGTACACAGAGTGAGGAGCATTTAAACTAGTGAATCTTGGTTGGAGAGTAGATTTTGTTCATTGCAGTCACACACATACACATAAATGCCTGCACGTAAAAAGTAAAATAAAGTTGTTTATTGTAGGAAATAAATAACTTGGACAGAAAAGGCGTCTAGTTTTAGAGGTTGGGTGGCCATTTGTCTTGGATGTTTTCGTTGAGATTCCTGCATTGCAGGGGGTTGACTTGATGACCCCTAGGGTCCCTTTCCAACTCTACAATTCCTTGAACTAGACAAGAACAAGGTGACCATGCTTACTCCTTTGTTCTCTCAGGGAGGGGGAGAGAGAGGGAGGAGGAGGAGGAAAACAGGGACCTGAGAATATCATTCTAATATCAAAGAGAGAGGGATTAAAAGTACAGGGATAGTCTGGGACTGTGGAGGTCCCCAACTCTTTTGTCTGTTTTAACCCCATGCAAAACCCCTCTTCTGCAAGCTGGGTCGCACCCAAATGCCCGCCATAATATAAGAGAAAGCCTACAAAAAAAACCTAATGCAGCAAATTAAAAACAAACCTAAAGCAGCAACAGCCAATTTAAGCAGATGGTAAAATCAAACGGCTCTGAGTTTCGGAACGCTTACATTAGCAGTTCTTCAAAGCCTGGGAAAACAGGAATGTTTTTTGCCTGGCGCCTAAATGATAGTAATGAGGTCTCTAGGCAGACTCCCTCAGGAAGGGCAGGGTGAAGGCGCTGAACCCTCTTCTTCTCCCTTTTCCTCTCATCACACATGAAAAGGGATCTAGGGATCCTGCAATTGGACCAGGAGGGCCATGCTCTACCTCCACTGGCTTCTGAATTACAGCTTCTGGGAATTGCAAATAGGGAGAGAACGATATGGCACTCAGATTCTGCCTGCTGGCTTCCCAGAGGTTGGACATTGTGGAAACAGACTGCTGGATGGGAGGGGCCTTGGCATGATCCAGCAGAGGAGTTCTTCTATTTTCATGTTCCTCAAAAGGCCTATTGCTAGTGAAGGCTGCAGTCTGAACACCACTTACCTCTGGGAGCGAGGCCTGTTGAATCTGGTAGGACTTACTCATGAGTACTCATGGGTAGGATTGTAACCAGTTCAGCCTGAAAGCTCGGAACTGGATGAAAGATACCCTTAAGAAATAAATAAGAATCATTATCCTGTTATAAGAATTTAAGGTCATATATATAAAAAAATGAAATGTTCATAACTGTATATATAAACCACATGTCTGAAACCCCACAGATTAGGGCCTGAACAAATTGACCTCAAATATTTCCCTGCAAGGTCAAAGTGGGAAACCTCCCCATTGTCTTGTTCCTCACAAATCCTGTCTTAAGGGCACATTCAAGATATGAACAGGGTGTGAGCCTGTGACCTGTGACCTGGATTCAGGAATTAAGTAGTTTTAATAACAAAAGAGTGGCCAAAACCCAGATAATGCAATCAGGTAACTTGCCAGACAGGAGATAAACAAGCACTCAGATTTCTGTTGTAGACCGCCTTTTCTGTGATGTAGGTATGATGTATCTGGGGGATGGTCTTGGACTCCAGGGTGGGCAATTTAAAATGTCCATATAAGGGCTTGACCACATGGCTCTGGGTCCTTCTCCTCTCTCCTGCGTGTGGGGGAGCACCCTGTTGCAACAGTTCAATAAAGATCAGGCTTACTAGTTGCTTTGCTTCTCAATATTCTCTGGTTGGTCTCTGTCATTTTCTCCTACCAATAGAGAACCTACAAAAGGACTCTATATGGGCTCTTGGGTACCCCATAAGGGAAAAGGAGCAGGTTTTTTTTACTTATATCATCCCAAAAGTGCACCACTGAAGAATTAGATCAGAGTCAATTTTGGCAGGGATACCAAATCAACTTCTCCCCTGGTGGAGAACTCATTCTCCAAGGCATCCTTACCAAGGCATCCTTACTAATGCAAAAAGTGGGGGTATCAGCATGGTCAAGGGGAACCCCAATATTTTCCATATCATCATCATCAACAACAAAATCCTTTAGGGGTATGCATTTCTACATATAGGCACCAAACCTAGGTATTATGGAAACTGAGTTCTTCCAGGTGGAGAAGCTGTGATTTAAGATGAGACCCCAGGAACCATGAGGAATTTTTGTATACTTTGGTAGTTTTAGTAAGAGGAGCAACCTGGGTGGCACTGGGTGAGTTATTCATTGTGAGACAAGTCTGGAGTTGCACATGTTGTTTTTATATTGCAAAAACCAATGGATGATTCTGGAGATTGGTTGTATATATATTTCTTTTCAAAGCAATCTCATGTTAAGGGCATATATTCAGGGGTGGCTTATATTTGGACCAATATGGCAAAGGTGTGTGTGAGAGAGAGAGAGAGAGAGAGAGAGAGAGAGAGAGAGAGAGACAGACAGACAGACAGACGGACAGACAGACAGACAGAGACCCTGAGACCAACAACTCAATGAAGGCTACTCAAGCTTAGTGGCTACAGAATGCTGACTGGCTGTTCTAGGAAGGGATTGGAATAGAATGCAATGGAGTTGCTTGGAAATGGACCACAGGTAGCTGGCTGGCCAGCATCCTGAACAGGAACATTTTTTTTTACAAGTCCACTTGTATTCCTTATATTCAGTCAAATATCTTTTAACATCGGGGGGCTCCAATTATATAGATCATAGCGATCACATCTTCTTTTAGCAACTTTTCTAACACAGTTCTGGGATGTGTGTGTTTCCAATATATTGTATAGGAAATGTGCTGGTTTAGTTATGCGAGAGAATTCCTGTCACACTTTTCCATCTAGAGCATCTGCAATTCAGCTTACTTTTTAAAGGTTATGACATTGTTGCTTCTAAGCTTTGAAATGCTGTCATTCGGGGAACTGTTTGATTTTCTCAGCAGTTGAGAAAGGGCTTAGGAGTGTGCCAAGAGGGGCTGAAACAAGATAACGCTATAAGTTATTTACCTGCACTTTTAAATCCAAACACAGAGTTGATGTGTGTGTATTTGTGTGTTAACTGACAGTATGCAAGGTGCTTTTTATTATTAAACTTAATGCCCTGTTTTTGTTTTTTAAAAAAATATTTATTCTTTATGCCTGTACTTGGGCTGCCACCGGGGAGTAAGTCCCACTGAGTTCAATGGAATTTACTTCTTAGAAGACGTTCATTCCTTTGTGTTGCCTATGGATTTGCAAAATTTGAAACCCTGTAAATAAAGGCAACAATTTACTGGCGATTGCTTTTGCCTGAACCTAATAGGAATAAACAGGAGCTGCTGCGATGAATGGAGAAATTCCCTTTCGCTCTGCCTTGTAGTAAGAACAAACAATAAAGTAGCACAATTGCCTTCCAAAACCTTCTGACCAGACAGCCTGTCTCCCTGCATACGTGTATCGGTAATCTGAGACTGCGTCACAGGACAGAACAAGGTTCTTGCACCTCAGGCAGGGGTGGGGAACTGTAGCAGCCCGAGGGCCACATTCCTGCCTGAGCAACCTTTCAGGGGCCACATGCCAGGGGTGGGTGGGCTCAGAGGCAAAAGTGGGTGGAGCAACTACTGTTATTTCTACCTTTGTCTTGTAGGCTAATTTCCACGCATACACACACACACACACACCTCTCTATTCTATCCAGGCAAGCATGAAGCATTTTCAGAGTGCAAGGACAAATTCCAGCCAGGCAAAAACACGTGAGGCTGCAAAACAAGGCTGGTGAGAGGTGTGGTTTGCGAGGGTGTGTAACCTGGGGGGAGTCCTGTGGGTCAGGTAGTAAGGGCCAAAGGACTGCATTTGGCCAGTGGGTTTCATGAATTGTGGCTTAGCTGAATTAAGCGGGCAAGCTCTTACACAACTTGGCATGAACCATATAATATTGTTTGACGAACAAGGACAGTTATGTTAAAGGGTTTCTTAATGGGCTGAGAAACACCCCCCCCCCAAAGTTAATGTTAGTTTTCTCTTGAAATGTAGTTTTTTTCTAGACTGTTTACAGTATTTTACTCTCTTCGTAACACTTTTAACCTTTCATTGTTTGTAATTGAAAATGAAAATAATGGCTTATTAAAGGATCTGAAATTGGGTTGCTTACTCAGATCCAGGGGCAGAGGAGAGGCAACCATTTACCGCACAGAACAATTCTGTCTCCACTGAATAAGTGCTTTCTGGCTCTGGTTTTGTCATGCAAACTGGATCTGAAAGCACAAGACACAAAACGTTTTCTGAGGCCCAAGATCTCCCCCAAAATACACCAGAAATCTCATGAAAGTACTAAAAGCACCTCCAAAACATTGCTGTTTGTTTGTTTTGAGATTGGATGAAAGTTAAGCAGACATTTATTGTAATTATTATCGTTCTGCCCAGCACCTTCAATGTGCATTGTGCTTTGCACCATACAAGAGGCTAGGTCCCTGCCCCATTGAGCTTACAGTCTAAAATTGGAGCTGGAAGGGAAATGGCAGCAGGAGCTAAACAGAGGAAGACCAGTGAATTTGTTCTGGTCATTTGCTGCAAGTTCTGCTGCTAAGATGCTACTTGCTACCAAGTGTTTTATACTTTTCATGTTAGTCTTTCATTGTCTTGATGGCATATTTTGTCAGTTTCAAAAATTGCCCATAAGCTGCCTTGGAGAGCCTTTGGCAAGGCGGAAGCGGGGTGGGAGCTTTCCCAGGGAATAAAATGAAATGTCGAAACTGCACATGCCAGATCCTCTCCCCCTCCTGAAAGCTAACAAAGTTAAACACACATATAAAGTAGAAAAAGGAATGTGAGAGCTGTACTGTAGAATATTAACTCCTCTTGCAAACAGGAGAATCAGCATCAAAGGTCACAAAGAAAAACCATTTGCAAGTATGGATTGCTTAAATGGGGATTTCCCCCCTCTATCCCTGAGATTTTTGAGTTATCCTCATGTCCTAAACAGCAGCTTGATAACTCTGCAGCCTTCAGCTTCTGCTTCATACTGTTATGGAAGAATCTAGGTGCGAGGCTGCTCAGTCACCCAGCTTGTCTGCCCGCGGGTCCCTGCAGAATAAAGGAAGGAGTCCAGCCACCAAATGGAGCAAATAGCTTTAGGTCAAAGTTTATTGCGCAACAGGTTCAAAGAGGAATTTTGAATCCCGAGGATGGGGTGACAATGACTTTTAAAACTTTCCCACCATATCCCAGAATACAGTTTGTACAGCATCATTGATACATCACTGACATGTTGCAAAAAGGGGAGGGGTAGACAGGGGTTGGGACGCAGGTGGTGCTGTGGGTTAAACCACA
The DNA here is from genome assembly GCA_034642415.1 of Podarcis siculus. Taxonomy (NCBI): domain Eukaryota; kingdom Metazoa; phylum Chordata; class Lepidosauria; order Squamata; family Lacertidae; genus Podarcis; species Podarcis siculus. The sequence goes on along the minus strand of JAXCMG010000036.1, from coordinate 5,351,634 downwards.
GAGCCTAGGACTTGCCAATCAGAAGGTTGGCGGTTTGATCAGAAGGTCGGCGGTTCGAATCCCTGTGGCGGGGTGAGCTTCCGTTGCTTGGTCCCTGCTCCTGCCAACCTAGCAGTTCAAAAGCACATCCAAGTGCAAGTAGATAAATAGGTACCGCTCTGGCAGGAAGGTAAATGGCGTTTCCGTGCGCTGCTCTGGTTCGCCAGAAGCTGCTCCCTCGGCCAATAAAGCGAGATGAGCGCCGCAACCCCAGAGTCAGTCACGACTGGACCTAATAGTCAGGGGTCCCTTTACCTTTTTAGACAGGGGTTACACTAGTTTAACCTTGGCAAACATGTCAGGGCAAGACCCAGGTATAAGATTAGCATAGGCAAACAGCTCTGAAGTCCCACCACCCAAAGTACAATAGAACTCCCTTTGCATGTCTGGACCCCTTGGCAAGTCTGGTGATGGGATTAGGCTTTCCTTGGCCAACAATCAGCTCAGCAATTGTCACCTCTGGGCACTTCCTGGAGTCCCTATTTTTCAAGGGCAAAATAGTGTTGGAATGGAGGAAACTGGCAAAGGAGTTGATTTTATATGATTGTTAAAGCTAGGTGACTTCCCTGAGCTGCCAAGTTGAAAGGATACATTGAAGCATAATATTTGTAACGTTTAACAACTTTGTTACATTTAACAAATTTGTAACATTTAACAAGATGTGGCCGCCGCCCCCCCCCGTAATTTCCATAACAATACTGAAAAGGCGTTTTTGGATTTCCTCTGTGGATGCCACACTTGCCAACATGAGCAGATGATTCTTAACCCAGCCGCACCCCCCTTCCCAATGTACTGACACAGCCCTGTTGCATTGTGGTATGTTATACCTGCTCTGGCAGACAACCAAGATGGGTGGTTTTTGTAACTTCACATCCCTCTTTTTTAAAAAGTCTTCCATCCTTGGGATCAATTCATATTGGAATGAGATAGGTCAGGCATGTCCAAAGTCCATTTGGGGGGCGTAATCCGGCCCACTGGCCGGTTTATTTCCTGGGTAAAATCCTAAAAAAAGAAAAAAGCTCATCAACTTCAATCTTATAAAAAGCTCAACAACATTGGTTGGCCCTCATGCATGTTCACTTCATCAAATCTGGCCCGCTTTGAAAAATATTTGGGCACCCCTGAGATAGGTAAATCAGCTTGTAGGGAGCATGTCATGAGGGGTGGAGAGAGAACATCTCCTGAAGACCAGACCAATCTTCTTGGGATGGGGTGTGTGATAGGAATTTTGAAGTCTTAGATATATGTTAAATAAGTGTACCAACCAAGGACGTACATAGATCAGCACAGGAAGACCAACCTGGAACCATTTTGATTCCCAAACTGTCCCAAACTGACCAAATGTTTTCTCTGCAAGGTCAAAGGAAAATGGAAAGGCCTCCCCATTGTCTTTTCCTTCACAAATCCTGTCTTAAGGGCACATTTAAGATATGAATAGGGTGTGAGCCTGTGACATGGCCCACGAACTAAGTATTTATCATTACAAAAGACTGGTCAGGCTCCCCAGGCAATCCAATCAAGTAACCTGCCAGACAGGAGATAAACAAGGACAAGAGAAAAACAACATTCAAATTTCTGTTTTAGACCACCTTTTCTGTGATGTAGGTATGATGTATCTGGGGAGTGGTCTTAGGTTACACCTCTTCTGTGATGTAGGTATGATGTTTCTGGGGGTGGTCTTGATCTACAGGGTGGCAATTTCAAAAGTCTTTATAAGGCTTTGCATGCCATTGTTCTGGTTTCTTCTCCTTTCCTGCGTGTGAGGGGAGCACCCTGGTGCAACAGATCAATAAAGATCAGGCTTACTAGCTGCTTTGCTTCTCAGTATTCTCTGGTTGGCCTCTGTTATTTTCTCCTACCGATAGGGAACCTACAAAAGGACTCTATATGGGCTCTTGGATACCTCATAAGGGGAAAAGGGCAGATTTTTGTTTACAACAGGTGGAAGTTTCTAAGTTCTTTCACATTTATTTGGGGGTCGACTTAGAGGTTGCCAGCGTGACACCCATGGGCACAGTGGTGCCCTTGAAGTCTTCCCCTGGTGCCAGCTAAGACTTGCAGCTCCCTCCCCCTACACTCTGCTCCTCTGGTCATGAAGTGGTGAGGGAGATACAGTGGTACCTCGGGTTAAGAACTTAATTCGTTCTGGAGGTCCATTCTTAACCTGAAACTGTTCTTAACCTGAAGCACCACTTTAGCTAATGGGGCCTCCTGCTGCCGCTGTGCCAGCGCTGTGCGATTTCTGTTCTCATCCTGAAGCAAAGTTCTTAACCCGAGGTACTATTTCTGGGTTAGCGGAGTCTGTAACCTGAAGCGTCTGTAACCCAAGGTACCACTGTACCCCCTTTCCCCCTCTCCCATGAAAAACTAGAGCATGGCATCTGTTGATTGTTGTTTTATTAGGGAAGGTGACTCAGGAAAGCAAGGCCTAGAGTTTGCTTATGTAGGCCTGGCAAATATTTATGTTTAGGACCATTTTTGGCAGTGTTTTCATTTTGCTTTGTGAGGTGCTATAGGATTATGCGCTTTATGTAGAGGTGTCTATGAAGACAGTTTTGAAACTTCACTGGGTCCAGATTGATAAAACGCAAAGAGGGTTGATAGCAAAGTCTCTTTAAATAATGCAGATGGAGTCCAAGCCTTTAATGATGAAACTATTTAGTGCATAGTTTAGTGTGTAATTTGAGGAGAAATAAGCAGAGAGCTTTTGCACACTGGCAACTTAACTTCAGGCCTTGTACACAGCAGGGAGACATGAAACCAAACACACAGAGGAAAAGCTCCCTTAGAACTATACGGCCAATCAGAGTACAGCATCTGCTATCTCACCAAACATCATGCCACTCTGCCTGGTTGCTAAGCAACAACCCCACTCATCCCCCTCTTGGCTAGTTGACTATAACACTAACAGAATCAGCACATAAGTTACACATTGAATGATCTCTGCCATTGCACTTCCAAGACAAGCAAGCCAGAACACTCATCTGCAGTACAACAGAGTTTAAGAATTGCTGCCCTGACCTATTGCTTTTCTTGGCACCTCCCCAGGCTTGGAATCCGTCCCATTTGCTCCCCTCCCCAATTTCCCCTCTCCCTCACTGACATGTTGCAAAGTGCCTTGCTGGCATTTTAAGGAAACCTAATCTTCTCCCGTCTCTCGTTCAATCTTATTTTGGTAGGCAAAACGAAGGCAACGAAGACGACGAGTTTCTACCCACTGGAGAAACGTCAATTGATTCCTATCCAAACTGGCTCAAATTCCACATTGGCATTAATCGATATGAACTGTATTCCAGACACAACCCGGCAATCGGAGCCTTGCTTCAGGACCTGGCCTCCCAGAAAATAACAAGTGTCGGTAGGTTGATGAACACGCAGTTCCGAACAGCAAACTGTGCAAATCATTTGTTCCTTCTTTTTGTTTCTGCTTGTGGATGAGGGATATTTTATTTGGGTTTATACTGGCTGCTCCTAAAAGGTGGCTCCAATAAGGTTTGCTTTCTGCTTTGGGAGGCTTTAAAGAAAAGCCACTGCTAGCTATGAATTGGCTTTGAAGCAAAGTTTCTGCCAGCTCTGTATTGGCTTTAAAAGCAATCCCTAAGAACAACCCTTAGAGGAGTCTAGTGGCAAAATGCAGCCATAGTGTTGAGCTGAGAGGCAGCAACCTTATGGGGCCTCTTTGGTGGTGGTGACACGTGAGAAAATCTAGAACTTCTCAGGGATAGGGGCTTTCATGGACAAAGAGCATTGGCTTTTTCCATTCTTCTTTCAAATGTAGTTTGCTGCCAGTGCTCATGCCTGGCCCACAATGCCCACCTTGGAATGATCCTATTTGGTATTATTCTAAAGGAGGGCATGCTGGAGGGAATGGCTGCTGTTGATAGTGTCAGAACTACATTAAATAGAGGACAATCCCACTGCCGCTGATATATGTCCCAGTCACACCCTACTAGTCCTCAAGATTTTCTCCCTTCCCCCAATTTTTTTGAGAAAAATCTATATATTTGTTTGCATATAGGTTCCTTTTATATACTGCCTGTTTCTGTTAGTGAAGGTGCTTTTCATTTGATAACAATGATGTGCAATCTAAGAGACGTGCTACTAAAGGAAAAACGGATGAGGAGGGTAGAGAAGAAATAAGGCCAGATGCTAACTCTTTTGTTGCTTTTACGTAATGAAGTTACATGTTGCCCTGGCTGGAATGGCCAGTGGTTATTGGTTTGCTGTTCCTGTTTTTATTAAGTATTATGTGTTTTTTATCTTGTATTTTTATGTTGTGAACTGCTCCTGAGATGAAGAGCGGTATATGGGTGGATGGAATGACAGAGCTGGTGCAGGCAGGTCTGGCAAAGGAGGGGCCGCCTGAGCTGACAGATGGGGTCTCACCATCTTGCACGTTTCTCAGATGCATTTGTGCTGGTTTATGAGAAGTCGGTTAGACACGTTTGACTCATGTGGTTAATATGTTTCATTGATCCATCTTGCCACCTAACTTTGTTCTGTTATGCCTCCCGACTTTTGCACGTTTAGAAGAATGTACTCCTTGACTAATCTGTTTAACCCAGTTCACATCCGCACTGGACATTTAAAGCGCTCTTATACCACTTCAACTCTTAACAACGGTATCCCCCGAAGCATCCTGGGAACTGTAGTTTGTTAAGAGTTTTGCTAGGAGACCTGTATTTCCCTCGCAGAGATATACAATTGCAAATGCTACTTAGGAAGAGGAGTTGATTCTTAAACCACTTTGGAGTTTGTAGCTGTTTAAGGGGAACAGTCTCTTGACCACTCTCGGCACCCTTAAACTACAGTTCCCAGGATGTGGGGGTGGGGCAGGAGCAGGAGCCATGACTGCTACAGTGATGCAATAGTGCTTTAAATGCAGAGTGTGCATGTGTCGCCTCAGATGGGAGCTGTGAAGTTCAGCACTAGTGGGCTCTGTGGAGAAGCAAACCTGTCTCTTGGCATCTTTGCCAGTCCTGTACAGTTTTGGCAGCTCTCAGCCTTCCCTGACCAGCTGAACCTACCAACATTCCTTAATAATAATAATAATAATTTATTTATACCCCGCCCATCTGGCTGGGCTTTCCCAGCCACTCTGGGCGGCTCCAAACAGAATATTAAAAACACGATAAAGCATCAAACATTAAAAAAATCCCTAAAGAGAGCTGCCTTCAGATGTCTTCTAAAAGTCAGATAGTTGCTTCTCTCCTTTACATCTGATGGGAAGGCCTTCCACAGGGCAGGCACTACTACCGAGAAGGCCCTCTGCCTGGTTTCCAGTAACTTCACTCCTCGCAGTTAGGGAACCGCCAGAAGACCCTCAGCACTGGACCTCAGGGCTGAACGATGGGGGTGGAGACGCTCCTTCAGGTATACTGGGCCAAGGACTCAAAGGCCCCATGCCCTGTACTGTATACTGGGTCACCCTTCTTGCTTCTGTCTCAGGGAGCCACCCTGGCAATGGAGGAGGGACAAAGGATTCAAACATGTACATGTCCTTTGGAGAAAAATCCAGTAAAGGTGGTTTCCGGGTGGGAATAAATGTGAAAGGGGTACTAGGGCCACATTTGTTCATAGGCCACATTCTGGAGGGCCGCATACTGTGCAGGGCAGGACCAATGGCAGATGTGGGTGGAGCAACAGAGATGATTCTTCCCTTGGTACAGTGGGGTACAAGAATCAGAGGTTCATATATACAAACACATCTCTTTCTCCATCCTCCATTCAGGCAAGCAAGAGCCATTGCCGCAGTTCAAGGACATATCCTAGCCAGGCAAAAACCACAAGGAATGTGTGAAGTATGGCCTTGATCCTCTAAGGACTTACGGTCTCGTTTGATGAGGACTCCACAGAGATGCAGGCCAGGGCCAGGGAATTTATTTCTCACAGGTCTTTCTTTAGTATTCTGGTTTGATACAGCACTGCAAAGATGGATAGATCCCCCACGAACTTACCTAGGTTGGTTCCCACAGTTTAATATCATGACCTGACAAGGTGTCATTGGCTTAACACCTAGGAGTACGGTGTACAGATTACAGAATGTAGCACCAATTATCAGTTGGCAACCAAGAGATTAGCGCCTATAACAGGTGAAAGTGTTTTCCGCAGGAATTCTGACGTGTGATTCAACTTTGGAACGTCTCCACATCTTTGGCACTGTTAAGGAACTGCCTAGTATATTATATTTGCACAAGCCTTTGAAGATTCTAGTTAGGATTAGTCAGTGACAAAACCCTGAAAGCAACTTCTCAGCAGCAAACAACACTGAGTTCACGGACGCTTACTTCCAGGTTGAGAGGCTAGGGTGGCAACCTAAAAGTACAATCTTAATAACTTAACTGTGGTTGCTGCTATTGTTTTAATTTATTAATCACTTGCAGCATAAGCAGTCTTGGAAAGGGAGCAGCCAAATTAAAAACAATAAAATGAAGCATAGCATAAAACCAGGAGAAAAGAATGAATCATAATACAATAATAAAAATACTCAGTTCATACATCACACCCTGTAAAATAGCAGCTAGAAACATCAGCAGCAAAATCAGAATCAGTGTGGTGTAGTGGTTAGAGCATCAGGTTTTGCATCCCTATTCAGCTGCAAAGCTCCCAGGTGACCTTGAGATGGTCACTAATTCTCAGCCTAACCTACCTCACAGGGTTGTTGTGAGGACAAAATGGGGAGCAGAAGAACCATGTATATGCCATGTTCAGCTCCTTGTAGGATAGAAAAGGAGCAACACGCATAAATCTGCTCAGAAGCATGTTTCGCTGAGATCAATGTCACCTACTTGCAAGTAAGCTTGAATAGGATGGCAGTTGTTAAGTGTTGAACAAGCTCTTAAAATAGAAATACAGTGATACCTCGGGTTGCATATGCTTCAGGTTACATACGCTTCAGGTTACACACTCCGCTAACCCAGAAATAGTGCTTCAGGTTAAGAACTTTGCTTCAAGATAAGAACAGAAATTGTGCTCCGGCGGTGTGGCAGCAGCAGGAGGCCCCATTAGCTAAAGTGGTGCTTCAGGTTAAGAACAGTTTCAGGTTAAGAACGGACCTCCGGAATGAATTAAGTACTTAACCTGAGGTACCACTGTAGGGAACTTATGCCCTTCCAGATTCTCCTGGACTACCAGTCCCATTACCCTTGAATCATATTAGAAACTCAGATATAAAAGCTGGGCACCTTAAAACCTAGGTTATGATCATCACAACAGAATGTCTGTTTGCCAGGGGTTGGACTAGATGACCCTTGGGATCCCTTCCCGTGCTGCAATTCTACAATTCTATGGTCTCAACTACATTGCTTGACTGTAGTTTGCTCTTAAAACAATTCTCACCCCCCAGTATGCAAGAAGGAGAAACACATATGGCGGCAAAGGAGATGGTATTTACTATGGACCAAGGCAGAGGTTTTTAAAATGGCGGTTATGAACCTGACACCTGGAAATCTCTACATAGTCAGATTGGACCCACACCCGGATGAAAACACACCTGGCGCCTGGGGAATTTCGAACACTGCCCTTGAACCGTTGGCTATGCTGGATGGAGCTCATGGGAGTTGTAGTTCAGCAGCACCAGGGAGGCCAGGGGTTCCCCACACATGCTTTACTCATTTTTTTATGGAGGATCCTAATGATGTCGCTGGGGAATCTTTGCAATCCATTGTTTTCTGGGGGCTGGTAGGAGGTGAACACCTGGAGACCACAGGTGCCTCTCTGCCCCATCTTGAACCAAGTTTGACACTGCTGATGCATCTGCTCGAAGATCAGGACCTTCCCTTGTGGGGAAGTAAAGCTGAATGTGCAGCAGTAGACTACAGAAGGATGAAGGGGATTAGGCAGGCCTCGTCGCCATGGCGACAGGAAAAAAGAAGAACTCCACATAACCCTCAAGCAGACAATGTGACCTTTGGGAGTGGATAAAATGGAAGCCAGTAGGCCAAAATAAGTCAGGTGTGCCCCACTTACTTCCTCATTAAACACAAAACCAAACAAAAGAATGGGAGACACAGCTGAACTAGGTCAGACAACTTGCTTTGAGAGTATAACCAGCTTCAGCTACTTGGTTCTTTGCTGGCTCCATTCAGACTTAATGTTGCTCAGTCCTTTTTTCTGTTAAAATGCATACTCCGGGGTGCCTAGTGTCCTCCAGTTGTTGCTGGATTACAACTCCCATCATGCCTGACCATTTGCTCTATTGGCTGGGGCTCCTGGAAGCTGGAGTCAAACAAGGCCTCCGAGAGGGTCTCTGGTTCCCCACTCACTCTCGCTTTATTGAGATGCATTATTTATTAATATACTAGTGGGGACTTTCCAGCATTGCCTGAAAATTTTTAGAAACACTTCTCTCCCCCCCCCCCCATTAATTTGGTTGATTTTTTTAAATGGATAGTGTAATTTGTGAGTTTGGAGCCATCACACCAAAGATCGGGTGAAGTCACGCCTAAGTCATCTTAATTCAAAATGGCGCCTGGCGTCCAAATGGCAATGAAAACTGCCATATTGGGAACCCTCCTGTTGAGTTTGGATGTGCAGCGCTTTGAGCTCCTTAAAGGAAAAGGTGGTAGATAAATGCAATTAATAAATTAATAAATCTTCACAGTCACAAGGACTAGAACCTTGGTTTAAGTTTTGAGCTCAGCAGGAGGCTGAATTCTGGGCCTATTGCTATCAAATGGAAGCACCACTTTTCGGCGCTCCGGCAGAATTGTGATTCTGATTTTTATTACCACCCTCACATGCTGTAGCGTTAGTTTCAAGATCTTTTATCTCGCGTAGCTCCTGGGCAGTGTATGTTTCTTTGAAGAGTTTCTGTTTGAGGCACCTGAGTGTTACTTTTCATATGTGAAAATGTATGTGCGTCAGCAACCCACAAAGCATCTTTCAAAATACGTTTGAACAAAGGCAGGGGTGGAAATCTCATACAGCTGTGTTTCTGTCTCATTGCTTTTGAGATACAGAATATTGGTGGCTGACTTAGGCAGGCAAGAGTTTGGTGGGGTCATATTTCGCCAACTACTTTCGCCAACTACTTTCAGAAGCAAGGCCTTCTGAAATTAATAATGGGACAGAATGTTTGGTAGCATGTCAGACGGACAGTATAATCTAGTGGTGTCAAAATTAACAGAGCACCTCTAAGAATTATTCAGATTTGCAAAATGCTGGTCGTTTTAGTATGGGAGAGATGAGGGGAACCTGTAACTTTCTAGATTATTATTGCAGGCCCTCCGTGTGTACCTATTTTCCAGGGACAGTCCCTGAGAGACTGGATTTGCACAAAATGTTGATCATTTTGGACTGCACTTTTTCAGGAAAGAAATTGGATCGCACAGCAGTTTCAGGTATGGCCACAATTGGCCGCATTAACAATTTTTAGGGATGAAAATTATGTATTTATTCATAGATATGGATTCCCTCTAGCAGAAGAGGAAAAAGCTTTGGCTCTCCAGATGTTGGTGAACTACAGCTCCCCGGCCACTGGCCATGTTTGCTGGGACTGATGGGAGTTGTAGTTCAGCAACATCTGGAGGGCCAAAGGTTCCCCATACCCAGTGTTCAGGATTGGATTTACGGATCTGCTGAATTCTTGGATTGCCAGCCAGCAATGTACCACCTATCTATTCAAATTCAGTTACGCAGGGCTTTTAAAGCTGAGGAAAGGGGGGTGCTTGTATTTGTGAGAGAAAGTTGCCATAGCAGTGCAAGGTAATGTTTTACTAAATGAAATATTTACACTTAACACTGCTACATATGGTGTAATTTTCAAGCAATTAAAGAGTGCCATGAAAACAAAAGCCAAAAAGAAGACCAGATGCTTCTGCAGAACGCAAGTCGTGACCGGCTGGGAGGGATAGCCTGTCATTTTCAGTTTCTCTGCATTTCTCAGCTTCCCAGTCTTCTCTTCAGTCCTCCACGTATCAATCAGTTTGCAATTTATTCATTTTTTTAATAAAAAAACCCCTCATGAAAATGCCTTTGCTTTTTAGTGAAAGCCCATTTTTGCAAGCTGTTTCTCCTGATACAATGCACTGTATGTATAGCTTTCACTAACATATTCATTATCTTATCTATTTATCTAGTTTTCAAAGTTATACAGAAATACCTATTTTAATGCACACTTTCCCCTAATGTACTGTATGCATTTAACTGGAGAATGGCATTGTAAAATTGGGAGAAGTGTGAATTTGCAGGGATAGCTGTGTTTTGACTTGCATATTGTTCCAAAAAGTGCAAATTAGAGAATTAGAAAAGTTTGCATTATAAGTCTAACTGAACCATATTTATCCTCCATCCCTACAGGGTGGTTGCTAATCATGAGATACTGGTGCTTTAAAATGACTGTGATAATCTGAAGGTCGTCAGACGAAAGTTAATCTGGTTGAGCTGCGGTGACTTCCCCTGCCCCCTGGAGAACCCTGAGAATTGTAGTTTTGTGAAGTTATTTGATAATTCCATTCACAGAACTACAATCCCAAAGAGTCCTGCAATGGGGAAGGGCCCCCATGACAGTAAAACTGGTTGAACTATATGGAATACCCCAGACATACACTACTTTGATTTGTGTGGGGCAAGGATGGGGCACTTGTGAGCCACACAGATGCTGTTGAACTAGAACTACCACCATCCCTATTTGCCATGGGCTCGCCAATCAGAAGGTCAGCGGCTCGAATCCCCATGACAGAGTGAGCTCCTGTTGCTCTGTCCCAGGTCCTGCCAACCTAGCAGTTCGAAAGCATACCAGTGCAAGTAGATAAATAGGTACCACTGTGGCGGGAAGGTAAACGGCATTTCCGTGCACTCTGGTTTCCATCACGGTGTCCCATTGCACCAGAAGCCGTTTAGTCATGCTGGCCACATGGCCTGGAAAGCTGCCTGTGGACAAATGATGGCTCCCTCGGCCTGAAAGCAAGATGAGCAACCCCATAGTTGCCTTTGACTGGACTTAACCATCTACGGCTTCTTTGCCTTTACCTTAATGGAATCCAACAGTGCCACAAGGTCCTAATCCTTGGGCCAGAGAAACTTGGACCAGGCTCAAATGTCTGCTCAACCTTTCAATCCACTAAGCTGACCTGAAAAAAGACCTGAAGTCTGCTTTTTTTGAGCCAGAACTCAACAAAACTCAGTTGCGGCACCTCTCTGGGGAGTGCCATCACCATTATAAGAGAACTACGGGGGCATTCATGTTGAGTTCCTGCACCATCTGCCTCCTTCAGCGTGGGAGACACCAAATGGGAATTGCAGTACAACAACCTCTGGAGGGCCACAGATTTCCCTTTTGTTTTCTATGGAGCTCCAGGCAATACACATCCTTTCTCTACCTCCTCCATTTTCTCTGGTCGTAGGCATTAGGACCTCGTGGCAACCAGCTCTGTTGGATTCCGTCAGCCTGAGCCAACAATGGCCAGTAGGTAGGGATGGTGGGAGTTCTAGTTCAACAACATCTGCGTGGCTCACAAGTGCCCCAGGCCCAAATGTCTGCTGAGCCTTCACCATTATATTAGGAAACGTTGCTCTGCAAAAAGAGTAAGTATATATTAGGCAAAATTGCACACAGATAGGCGTATATTTGGAGAAATAGGCAGTCAAATGCTGCTGATTTTTCATGTGGACTTTTTAAAAAAAGTAATCACAAACTAGTGTGCAGAACCAAATTTAAGGCTGGAGAAATGAGAAACTGCAGTTGAGAGTTTGGCCCATTAATGTTTCCTTTTTTATGTTATCTCCCCCTCCCCCATTCATTCCATGCTATGCTCTTAAAGGATAATTAGATCCTTAATATTATTTTGAACTGAACACTGGCAGTACATTTTCTGGGAAAGGTGAGCATTCTGAGCTCATAGGCTCAGAAACATAATTATCTGAATCAAGGCTCAAAAATGACCATAATTAGCCATTTCTTTGTGCAATTTGAAATTTACATCTGCAATAATGCCACCTGCATGAGCCAAAGAGTTGTTTAATTAGAAACGCGGCATGGTGTAGAATGGTTAGATGCAACTTGCTAATAACATTGGGCTTTTTCCTTCCCCGAGTTAAAATTAACGGGCGGCTTGAGCTTGATTTCTTAGGGAAGAAGGTAGGCCTCAAGGTGGTTTGTTTTATTTCCCTGCCCGAAGAAACAAGTGCATAACTTGAGTCAGTTCATTTCTGAAATCTACAATGCGTCTTGCTTGGGTGGGCGAAGTAATTAAAGAGGTGCATGCAGTTATGGAAGCAATTAGCGAGTGGGACCGATAAGTAATCTGGGCACTGGTGAAATGAAAATGAGTTCAGGGTTCAGCCCAGAGAAAGTTGTATTCAGTTAAATATTTGGCTGCATGTGAGATCCTATGTGTATTTACTCAGGGGTCAGCCCCACTGACTTAGAGATGCAGCTTGAGGGTCAAAGTTCATGTTCTGACTCTGAATAAATCAGAAAGGGGCCCATCTTGTCCAGCATCTTGTCCAATTGCTGCAGGAATACCACTGGCAGGGCACAAAGGCAACAGTCTTCCTGCTCTGTTACTCATAAGAGCCTAAGAAAAGTCTTCTTGGATCAAGCCAATAGCCCATCTAATGCCAACACTCTGAACTACCACCCTAACTCTCCATTCCTTGAAATGCTAGATTTCCCTGTGCACGGATTATTTTGCCTGGGAATAATAGAATTGCAATTTGTTCCTGCTTATTTTAAATTGGGGGTGGGGAGACATCCCACACACTGTTTGCCCCATAAAGAACCAAATCTATTTCTGTCTGTGACTGATGAATTGGTCATTGGCTGGGAAATGGAGAAAAAAACAAAAAGCTGGTATTTCCATCTGTCAGCAGATTAAAAAAAAAGTAAATGATATTCTGGTGATGGGGAAAAATAAATCACATGCCAAGTCAAAGACATGACTGAGACAGACCTACTGACTTCCCCCATTGTTTGGTATCCTTTCTTGAGATATCTCGAGTTATCTAATACAGTGCCTTACTCTGGCATCTGAACTTTGCATTAAAGGGCCCATCTGCACTATAGATTTAAAGCACTATCCTACCACCTTAAGCAGCCATGGCTTCCCCAACAAAGGATCATGGGGACTGTAGTTTGTGAATGGTGCTGAGAGTTGTTAGAAGACCCCTATTCCCTTCACAGAGTTACAGTTCCCAGAATTCCCCAGGAAGAGGGTCTGATGTTAGTTAAACCACTCTGGAAACGGTAACTACGTGATCAACAGAAGTATAGTGTCCTGGTCAAGTGAAGTAAGAGTGGCACTATATTCTGCCTTGGTGTGACCACATCTGGAGTACTGTATCCAATTCTGGACACCACAATTTAAGAGGGATGTTGACATGCTGGAACGTGTGCAGAGGAAGGCAACCAAGATGATCAAGGGTCTGGAAACCAAGCCTTATGAGGAATGGTTGAAGGAGCTGGGTATGTCTAGCCTGGATAAGAGGAGACTGAGAGGAGATATGATAGCCATCTTCAAATAGCTCAAGGGTTGTCACATGGAAGAGGGAACAAGCTTGTTTTCTCCTGCTCTGGAGGATAGGACCCAAACCAATGGATTTAAGTTACAAGAAAGGAGATTCTGACTAAGCATCAGGAAGAACTTTCTGACAGTAAGAGTTGTTTGACAGTGGAATGGTCCTCTTCTGGTGGTGGTGAACTCTTCTTCACTGGAGGGTTTTAAGCAGAGGTTGGGTGCTCGTCTGTCATGGATGTTTTAGCTGAGATTCCTGCATTGCAGGGGGTTGGAATAGATGACCCACAGGGTCTCTTCCAGCTCTACAATTCTGTGATTCCATGATAGGAATAAGAGTTCTCCCAACCATGGTGTACCGTGAAACAGTGACGTTTTGTATCTGGAGACGTAGTGATTGCAGCACAACTTGAGACAACTTTGTCAGAGGATTAGACAAACACATGGAGGATAAGGCTAGCAATAGCTACAAAGTCATAATGCATATATGGGGCAAACATGGGAGGCGCTGTGGGTTAAACCACAGAGCCTAGGGCTTGCCGATCAGAAGGTTGGCGGTTTGAATCCCCGAGATGGGTTGAGCTCCCATTGCTTGGTCCCTGCTCCTGCCAACCTAGCAGTTCGAAAGCACGTCAAAGTGCAAGTAGATAAATAGGTACTGTTCCGGCAGGAAGGTAAATGGCGTTTCCGTGCGCTGCTCTGGTTCGCCAGAAGCGGCTTAGTCATGCTGGCCATATGACCTGGAAGCTGCACGCCGGCTCCCTCAACCAATAAAGTAAGATGAGCGCTGCAACCCCAGAGTCGGCCACGACTGGACCTAATGGTCAGGGGTCCCTTTACCTTTACCATCAGAGATAGCTGGTTGCTGCTGAACACTGTGATTCTATGGAGAGAGGGCCATGTCTTGCTTGTTCTCTACTGCAGGAGCAGAATGCTTGACTAGATGGACTTTTCTCCTGCTCCAGAAGTGTGCTTCGGGAGTTTCTTCATGGTGTTTACTGGGAATTCAGTGCCTTGCCTGCAAATTGAGTTGAAACAGAGGAGGAAAGGCAGCCAAGAAAGGATTGTCCCATGCTATTCATTTGCAGATACGTATAGATAGATGGGCACAAAAATGGGCCCTACTTAGCATTAGAGGCACAGTTATAGTCTGGAAGAAACAGGAAAACATGGTGGTTGGGGATCAAGAGTTCCAGGGGCAGCTTCCAGTGTTTCAGATCGGGGTCGTCCTTTAATCATGAGAGACGGCAGCTTGAGAAGTACATCTGTGCTGCCTCTGCTGTTTTTGGACGTTTGGCAGCTCCCCCACTGATGAGGATCTCATGACCATTTGAGGATGGGTGCGGAGCAGGATGACTGTGCAGGTTCCATAAACCACTGGCTTCCTTGATAACTTGCAGCTGCCTCGAGTTTCGAAAGGAATAGAGGGAAAGTCTGACTTTTAGGACGGCTGTGAAGTAACAGCCTGTTACCCAACCCAGGCAATCAGTAAGGTTAAACGACAGGGAAGGAGATTTCTTGTCCAGGCAGGTTTATTGCGGTTCGGTAATGGAATGAGATACATCAGCAGGATTGCTTTCTCTGGAGATGCGATAGTAGAGGAGGCTGGGCAAGCACTGTTTGGGGAAGGGAGGTGGCTTGGTGCATGGCTGTTGGGGACTTTGTGGCTTCCTTTGCATGGACAGAGGGTACAAGGAAAGGGTCAGATTGTGTGCTGCAGTGTGGAGGTGGCTAATAGGGGAAGGATGTAACCAAACTATGGGGCTTCCCTTGCGCTTGATCCACAAGCTGCAGTTAGTGTAGAATGCTGCAGCGCGATTGCTGGCAGGAGGGAGACCTTGTCAGCATATAACACCTGTGCTCCAAGATCCGCACTGGCTGCTGAATTGCTAGCGCACCAAGTTCAATGTGCTACAGTTAGTATAAAGGTAAAGGGACCCCTGACCATTAGGTCCAGTCGTGACCGGATTTGAACCGCCGACCTTTTGATTGGCAAGTCCTAGGCTCTGTGGTTTAACCCAGAGCGCCACCCGCGTCCCACAGTTAGTATATGAAGCTCTTAACAACTTGGGACCTTCGAAATCACCTTACCCTATGTATACCCACTCGGTTGCTTTGAACAGCAGAACTGGCACTAGTTACAGGTGCCATGTAATGCCTTTCCTGGTTTTGTAAGAAATCAATCTTTTCGTGTGGCAGGACCTTTCGGAACTCCCTGCTTATTGACGTCAGGCAAGTGCCTTCACTGTACTCTTTTCAGTGCCTGCTAAAAAACATTTTTGGTTAGACAAGCCTTTTGGTTAGACAAGCCCCCAGATATGTTGACTGTTGACTCGTATTTTGATCTGTTTTTGTTTTATCACTGATTAAATTCTTTTTTAGATATTTAAATAATTGTTTTTTGCTGCTTTTAGCAATAATATTATTGCTTTTTTTGGTTAACTGCTTGGGTTTTGTTTTGCTTGCACAATCAAGCAGTGTACTTTTTTTTTTAGGAAATTAAAAATAAAATAAAATAACTGGGGCTATGGAAAAAGGCCTGCAGGGTGTGTGTGTTGAGCAATATTAAGCCCACCCCATGACCATGAGATGTCCTCTTAGGCAAGGTTCCCCTTTTGACTGTGACTTTTCATCTCCAGTCTAGAGCATGTGGGTGTGACATTGAGATTATGAGTATTAACTGTGAAGCTCTCAGCACCACTCTCTTCAAATGTCACTTCACTCACCTCAGATTGGCTCAACAGTAAATCTCTCTTCATGGGGAACTCTGGGAATTGTAGCTCTGGGAGGGGAATAGGGGCAACGTGATAACTCTCAGCAGCCTTAACAAACTACAGCTCCCATAAGTCTTTGGAGGAAGCCATGGCTGCTTTAAGTGGCACCACAGTGCTTCAGATGCATGGTATAAATGTCTTAGTCTTATCAAACACAACTGCTCTTCCCCTGCAATGTGCAGCTGTTGGACATCTTCTGGAGCACACTGTCAGCTGATACAGAGCAAGAACCCGCCCCAAAGGTCTAGCTAGAATCCATTGATGTGACCCTACAGCAGGGATGAGGACCCAGTGGTCCTTCAGAGGTTGCTGGACAACAATTCCCATCATCCCTGACCATCAACCATGCTGATTGGGAATGATGGGAGTTGGAGTCTAACAACATCTGGAGGGCCAAAGGGTCTCCACTCCTGGCTTCATCTCGCCATAGGTGCTGAATGGACAGAATTGTGCATGTCTCCTCTTCTGTAACTATTGCATCTGTTGTGGCCAAGCTGAATAACTCTCCTAAGGACCACCTTAAGGAAAGCCTAAATCCAGAACAGCCAATGTGCTACCTTCTGGATACTGTTGGACTACAACTCCCATCATCTCAGGACCATTGGTCATGGTGGCTGGGGCTGATGGGAACTGGAGTCCTGCCCTAGGATCCTGTGCTGGAACCTGCATCTGAGAAGATCCCCCAGAATCCTTTGCAATATGAAATTGTTCTCCAGCATACAAGCTGTCATCTAAAATGTTCCAGTAAGGTAGAAAGTTTTTGGGAAATGGAAAGGCGGGTGATCCAAAGGGAAGATGACATGAGAAGGAGGTCAGGGCAGGAGAATATAATTAAAGGTTTGATCGACAGCCAAACAGTCATGGACCACTTTCCTGAGTGCAGTCCTGAAACTCTTCCAGGTCCCCCCCTCTTTTACCTGAAAGTAAAAGTAAGCTGAA
This sequence comes from Podarcis siculus, assembly GCA_034642415.1. NCBI lineage: Eukaryota > Metazoa > Chordata > Lepidosauria > Squamata > Lacertidae > Podarcis > Podarcis siculus. The sequence goes on along the minus strand of JAXCMG010000036.1, from coordinate 5,334,428 downwards.
ATTCTAACTCTTTCAAATTGGCTGTGCCCTTCTCTGTTGACTTTGGGGTCAAGGTGATTGCTGGTCTTTTTGTTTGTTTGTTAATCTATATATAAGATTACTTAACTTACTCTTTGCTTTCCATTCTTTGGGGTGTGCTTTTTCAGATGCTGAAAGATTAAATGTAACATTTGCATTTGAATGCGCTTTCAACACTATGTAAACGTTCTGGGTAATCTTTGCCAGAGTTAATGATATATACCTTGGGGAGTTGTAAAGGCTATGACGAAAATAAAATCTCTGCTTCCAGCATTCATACATACCTAAGGGCTTCTGGGGGAAAGGGCGATTATGACAGTGATTAGAGGACTCTTAAAAAAAAATCACACCTCTGCTTTTATATTCCTTTTGAGGCTTTTCAGAGAACCTTGTGGATCTGTTGGGTGGGGGAAATCCAGTGTCTTAATGGGGTCATACTTTTATCAAGACCAACTAAAAGGTGGTGTGGAACCTCCAGCCCCTGGGTGCAAACAGGCTTTCTTATATGGCCCAGGGGGCTGCTTTAGCCAAGCTACACCCACCCCACCCGACAGAGATCTTCTGGCGGAAGAGAAACTGCAGCAGAAGGGGAAAAGTGGTGTGTGCCACAAATACAGGGTTTGAAAGGGAAACAAGGCCTTTTTGCATTCCTGCACATGAGACTCTTGCAAGGCAGAAAGCAGAAGTAAACTGTTATAAGAATTTCTGGGTCTCAAATATAGAATAAATATATCTAAATATATGAACCATGTGTCTGAAATAGTATGGGAGAGCAATCCTGGGGCCATTTTGACTCTCCCAATGACCTCAAATATTCCTCTACAGTAAGGGAGGCAAATGGGGAAAGCCTTCCCATTGTCTTTTTGCTTGCAAATCCTGTCTTAAGGGTGTATTTGTGTATGAATAGGGTGAGCCTGTGACCTGGATTCAGGAACTAAAGTATTAACCATCACAAAAGAATGGCCAGGCTGCCCAGGTAATGCAATCAGTGACCATTATCAGGTCTCCCGGCAGAAAGGATTTCTGCTGTAGACTGACTCCTCTGCTGTAGACCACCTCCTTCTGTGATGTATGTATGATGTTTTAGGGGAGTGATCTTGAGCTACAGGATGGGCAGTTTCAAAAGCCTATATAAGGGCTTGTGCACCATTGTTCAGGGTTCTCCTCCCTCCTGTGTGTGGTGAGTTGCAACAATTCCTTTAATAAAGATCAGGCTTACTAGCTGCTTTGCTTTTCAATTTACTCTGGTTGGCCTCTTGTTATTTTCTCCTACCGATAGAGAACCCACTTAAGGACTCTGTACAGGCTCCGGAATACCCCATAAGGGAAAGGGAGCAGTTTTTCTTATAACAAAACAAACAAACAAAAAACTTGGTAGTCTTTTTGCTGCTAAAGAGAGCTGGAAATTCTGGCGGGAGCCAAATTGGCCTCCCATTTTGAGGCCTCGTTAGCATGCCGTTCCAAGGCCATTACTGGCAGCAATGACTTAGTGTCATTATTATGTGGCTTCCTTGAAAACTGTTGACACAGTTCTGCCTGCTGTAAATCCTTATGACAATGTTGTTTGGACAGAAACGAGAGTCTCGAGTTGTCATCTCCAAATGTGCAAACAGAGTCTTGGAAACGTGAGTGGCTTTCTTGTAAAAGAGAAAAAAAAGGAAAGGAAAGGGTGGAAAACTTTGGTTGGTCTGACACAGGAATGCAAAAAGCAAAATTGCCATGTGTCGTTCATAAAAATAGGACCGGAAACAGGAACATGAAACTCATTGTGGTTGGGAACGCGTGGGTGGGCTGGGCATATATTTGAGTCGATTTGGATGACGTACACAGACCCTGGCACACTTCAGGCTTTTCTCAGTTCTCTGAGCACCATAATGTCAGGGATTGGCGATGTAGCATCCTCCAGTTGTTGTTCCATTCCTCCAACCCCCATCAGCCGCAGCCAACATGAACAACGGCTTGAGAGCACCACTTTGGCTACCCCTGCCATACATAATGCTCAGTTGAAAATACGTCTGTACAGATTCTTCTTATTTCCTGTAGGGTTTTTTCTTTTTGAGGTTTTTTAGGGGATGCTGTCAGTCTGCATGATTTTTCCCCCGGGCTGGAATGGGGCAAATACTCCACACACACACACACACAATCCTGGGAACTGTAGTTTTCTAAGGGTTCAGAGAGTTGTTAGGAAACGATTGCAGTTTGGAACACTGAGAGTTTGAAAATCTCTTTGCCAAACTTCAAAGGGTATAATGCCACAATTATTTTACCAAAAGGATAAATTCAGGCTTGACGCTTGCTCCTGCTATGTGTCAACTCCCTTTGCAGGAAGGAACCCCTCCTCCCCCAATTGCATGATGTAAAATGACTGTGTATTTATCAGTCTAAAAAGGTAAAAAAGGTAAAGGACCCCTGACAGTTAAGTCCAGTCGCAGAGAACTCTGGGATTGCGGTGCTCATCTCGCTTTACAGGCTGAGGGAGCCGGCGTTTGCCCGACTACAGTTTTTCCAGGTCATGTGGCCAGCATGACTAAGCCGCTTCTGGCGCAGCAGAACACTGAAACCAGAGCAGCGCATGGAAACACTGTTTACCTTCCCACCAGAGCAGTATCTATTTATCTACTTGCACTGGCGTGCTTTTGAACTGCTAGGTTGGCAGGAGCTGGGACAGATCAACAGGAGCTCACCCCGTGGCAGGGATTCAAACTGCCGACCTTCTGATCAACAAGCCCAAGAGGCTCAGTGGCTTAGACCACAGCGCCACCCGCGTCCCATTTATCGGGCTGTGTGTGGCCAAATGCCAAAGGACTTTCTGACATTGACCTGAGCTTATCTCTTGTGGCTTAGGTTCTTACAGCTATATATTTGGCTTTTTCTGGATGTATTTGTAGTTGGGTTAATGTTTTTGTATTTTGTTGGGGGCAGGAGGTTTGGGCAGGGGCTGGCTGCTTTAGCTCTTTTGTCAAACTCCCCAGGAGAATGCTAAGCTGCTGGGTGGATGATTGCTCAAGGTATCAGTTGTGTTTGCTGGGGAAAGTCCAAAATCGACCCGGTAGGATGGATGATTCTGCAAGTGTTTTCATAGACAAGGAATAGTCAAGAGCCTGTAAGTGCCAAAAAATGAATCACTATGGTCATATTGGCAGTGATAATGCCTTTTGCTTGTCTGGATCATGGGTAGACAAACTAAGGTCCGGGGGCCAGATTTGGCCCAATCACCTTCTCAATCCAGCCCACGGACAGTCCAGGAATCAGCGTGTTTTTACATGAGTAGAATGTGTACTTTTATGTAAAATGCATCTCTGGGTTATTTGTGGGGCATAGGAATTCGTTCTTCCCCCAAACAAAATATAGTCCGGCGCCCCACAAGGTCTAAGGGACAGTGGACCGGCCCCCTGCTGAAAAAGTTTGCTGACCCCTGCTCTGGATGGAGGCTAGAGAGGGTTTCATGCATGTGTGTAAAAAACTACCCTAGTGTACAAAATTTGAATCCATTGCCTGGCTCATTTTGCCACTGGCACGTAGCGCTTAAAAGATTGCCCAGTAACGAATGTGGTCATTAGTCCAAAAAAGATTTCGCACTCCTGTTCTGCATGATTATTCTTATTCATTAATTCATATACTGCCAAAATGGCTTCTAAGTAGTTTACAACAGTGAAATCAATACATAGTAAAAATACGCCATAAGAAATCCACAATTAAAAAGCATAGCAGTTGAAAAGATTTAAAGAAAGCTGATCTGCCCTGAAACCTGTGGATGAAGGGGCAGCGTACAAATTTAATAAATAAATAAATTAAAAATAAAAATGAAATAAAACCAGAAGTTCTGCTTGCCCAAACAAGTGTGCCTCCAGGATGAGGTGGAATACCAACATTAACAATGCCTCTTGTATTTACTCCCTGGATAGCTCAGTTGGTTAGAGCATGGTGCTGATAATGGCAAGGTTGCAGGTTCAATCCCCATAAGGGGCAGCTGCATATTTCTGCATTGCAGGGGGTTGGACTAGATGATCCTCAGGGTCCCTTCCACCTCTACAGTTCTATGATTCTTTGATTTCAGTGGGGGGGGGGCATTCCGCAACACTGGCGCCATCAGTGAAAAAGCCCACCTGCATGGTATCACAAGCTGATAATCTTCATACATTGGCAGCAGACTCATTCTTTGAGTCTGGATATTGATAAAGCAAGCACAGAATCATCCAAAGGCAATAGGGACGCATAAGCAGGCTTGGAGAAACCCCAAATTTTGCACTCAAAAAACTTTTGGCAGACCCTAGGACGACCCTTCCCCAATAACATCAGTCCAAATGGGGACTGAGAATTGGTAGTCGCTGCGATATGCTGACTGATTGATCATCAAGAGGGACATGAAAAACCAGAGAGGGAGAATGAAAGGGAATGGAGTACAGTGGTACCTCGGGTTAAGTACTTAATTTGTTCCGGAGGTCCGTTCTTAACCTGAAACTGTTCTTAACCTGAAGCACCACTTTAGCTAATGGGTTTTGCCTTTTGTCGCCGCACGATTTCTGTTCTCATCATGAAGCAAAGTTCTTAACCCGAGGTATTATTTCTGGGTTAGTGGAGTCTGTAACCTGAAGCGTATGTAACCTGAAGCGTATGTAACCTGAGGTACCACTGTATTCTGGAAAGGGAATTGCTGGCTGGCTGGCTGGCTACCTAGAAGGACCCCTGAACAGAAGTAGCCCACCAAACAACATTTTGTTTCAGGTGCCATTTGTTTTATAAACAAGTGAAGAGAGTTGAAATGAGGACACATGGTGTGTTCTCAAGCAGCCCTGACAATGTATGGCGAAATTTTGTTACCATGCGCTGTGCATTTGCAAGAGACCTGACTTCAGGCAGCTGCTTTGAGGACTGGAAATGAGGTTTTGCTTTCTTTAAAATGACAGCATGCTTTTCTCCCCTTAAATGCATTCCGAGTTTTGGCCTACTCAGCACCACCAACTTAATCTAATATGTGAAACCTGTGCGTTCCTGCTCTGCCTATTCGATGCAAATTGCTTAATGCACTTTAATTTCTAATTATTTATTTGTTCCTGTGGGATGGGTCGGTAATGCAAGAGAAGGCTAGGGTCAGCAGAAAACAGCGAGGCTGGAGGGACTGTTTTGCTCGAGCCGAAGAGTAATTAAACTGACCGGATTTGCATAACATTTTGTAGCGCAGAAAAGAAAGGAGGAGGGAAAAGGACAGATTACAAGCTGGTGACCTATCAGTAACACAGCACCAAGAGGAGTAATTAAAAGGACGTGTAGCTAATATCATTGGTTCAGGGAGAGAAAACGTGCAAGGCCAAAGAAACTGAAGGACAACAGATCTGAAGTAGAACAATGTGACATTTATTTACGCACGCACACCCCCCAAAATAAATCTGGATTATTTTTTTGTCAGCTCTCCAAAAGATGTGGGTTATCTGACCTTTGGAAGGAAGGGTTTTTTATTTTATTTATTTAAAGAAAGGACGAAATTGCACACACTAAGCTGCCTGACAGAATCAGCTTTGAAGATAGTGCTTTTAAAAGCTAAGGTGCAGCTTGTTACATGTTGTCTGCTGCTGATGTGATGACTTGTGTGTTTGTGCATATGTGTTACCATCCCTGAACTCAGCCCCGCCTGCAATGCCTCCAAAGAGAATCCAAATAAGGAAGAAAAATTGGGAGATGAGGCTAGTGGCTACTAGCCATCGTAGCTATCTTCAACCTCACTGCTGGAGGCAGTTTGCCTCTGGAAACCAGCTGCTGAGAATCACAAGTGGGGAGAGTTGGTCCTGCTTATGGGCTTCCCATATGCATCTGGTCACCCACAGTGAGAAGAAGATGCTGTACTAGATGGGTTTTTGGCTTGATCCAACAGGCTCTTATTAATATTCTTAAGATGCTTAACCCTGTTGGTTTGTGTGGGGGGTTTTCGGGGGGGGGGGGTGTCAGCATCTCCTGTACTCTCCCAGCTTAGGGACAACACCCCCTTTGCCTTCTTCAGACTCTGAGGACTACCCCTTTAACCTCTGTCTTGTAGAAGCCAGTGACTCCAGAAGCAGGCAATGGTTCTTTGAGGAGCAAAGCTTCTCCAGGGAGGTGGGTCCAATTCCAGAAGACATGCTCGCTAGCCTTCATGGGGCTTCCAGTGGATACAGCTCTTTGCTAAGGCAACATTCCCCCCATTACCTACAATAGAGCCAGCAGAAGAACCCACTGGGAGCTATCCGTGGTCCTGATGAGACTTGTCTGGCTTGGAATATACCTTGCCAAGTCACATTCTCCTGGATCTGGACTTTAGTCAGCATGACCCTCCTTCCTGAAGACACTGCTTGACACGTCCTTGCCAAGTGGCAATTGAAGATGTGGCCTTACTTTTGTAAATTAATGGAGAAAAGGGCTGCCAGTGGCTGCTAGCGATGATGGTTATGGTCTACCTCCTCAGCTAGAGGCAGCAATGCTCTGAATACAGTACAAGTTGCTGGAAAACATAGGATGGGAAGGGTACTCTTGTTCTGTGTCCTGGTTTCCCACAGGCATATGGGGTTTACTATTGTGAGAACAAGATGTTGGACTAGATGGGTCAATGGCACAGTTCAACTGGCTATTCTTCTGTTCTTAACCTTGCCTTGAGGGGAAGCTAGGAATGGGGGATGGATATTGGTTCACTTCTTGCTTCAGTGTGAACCTATCCAATATGGAGACCAAAGTGCACCTTGCCTTAGAAAATTTCCTTTTTCCAGATTTTGCAATCCAGTTCTCCCAACAACAGCAAAAGAGAATAAGAATGCATATATTAGGAGAACATGCATATACTATATGCACAGGAATGCATGTTTTTGTGGAAATCATGTGCTAAAATGCTTGCTAGGGAAGTTTTTATATATTGCATATATTAGGGGAATATGCATATACCATATGCACAGAAATGCATGTATTTGTGGAAATCATATGCTAAAATGCTTGCAAGGGAAGTTTTTATATATTGCATATATTAGGGGAATATGCATATACTATATGCACAGAAAAACATGTATGTGTGGAAATCATGTGCTAAAATGCTTGCAAGGGAAGTCTGCTTGCATGTGCTAGGAAAATGTGTGCTAAAAGGCTGATGAATTTTCATGAGGGCTTTTTAAAATAACAGTACTAATAATTCACAAACTGATGCGGAAATCTGGTGAAGTTGAGACTGAAAACTGAGCAACTGGGAGAAATCGAAACTGACAAGCTCATCCAGCTCTCAAGGAGACCACACATTAAAAAAAAACTTCCCAGTGTTAAAAATGGCACTGCTGTGTTTTTGATGCTGACTGCCCTATAAATAACCCTTCTTTCTCGCTGCAGGTGGTTAACTGTGACATTTCAGTATTAAAATTTTGCTGGGTGTCTATTGAACTGTACGGGCATGGTTTAACTATTTTTCTCTTTCTTTCTCCCCTTCTGCTTTCCCCTTCCTCTACAGCCATGAAATCAGGAGGCACCCAGCTCAAACTGATAATGACATTCCAGAATTACGGGCAAGCCTTGTTTAAGCCAATGAAGTAAGTGGAGAATCCCTGTCTTTAAAAAAAGCAAGTTTACAAAATTTCTGATGCCTGCAAAGAGATCACTAATGGGCATTCTTGTCCACAGCCAAGCTTGTGGTGGAAAGAGATATGACAGTAATGACACAAGGAGCAATGATTGTTTGGGTGTCCCTACCTGTTTTTAAATTAAAGGGATGCCTCGGGTGTCTGTGGAATCTGGTGTAGACTACAGCATAAATAAATGGGACTTTTAACGCTTTCCCCTACATTGGTCCCAATCAACCCCGACCCCCAGCCAGGTGTAGATGATATTTGCATGGGGGATGGAGACATAGCACGAACTAATATTTTGTGTTGAGGATACATTCATGACCAGAGGCATAAACTCAACTCAGGTTGGTAAAGCAAGCATGCACTAACCAGAAAAGCTCATTTGCTTTGCAGATGTCTTACTGCTTTCAACTTGCCTTCTGTATGAACCTCTGCCAGACATTAACGAACTCAGGGAAGGTCAAATATGGGCTAAGGCTCATGAGTTAGATTTGGGTTTAAGATTCCAGATTTACCTTGGGCTCATTGCGGGGAAGAGCTTGGAAAATAATTCATCTTCAGATGGTAGGAAAACTGATTCACGTTTACAGTAATAACCAAATGAATCCCCCTGCCCTGCCGCTCCCAGATTTCCCCTTGGCTGTATATTCATTTGTGATTTGTGCTCGTGATTGCATCAGTAAGTAAAAAAATCCAAATTATTATAGTATTGATTAATTGATTAAATTTGTTAGTTGCTTTTTTGCTATGGCAACTCAAAGTGATGTGCAGTATTTTAAGCAAAAAAAAGAGCCTACATACATTAAAACCAGCATATATGTATATATATGTACACACACCTGCATAAAACCAGCTGTCTACAAGCTGCTGGGATCCTGCACATGCCAGATATTTAAGTGCCTTCTTGGCCCCAGATCAAGCTAAACCTGGGGGAACAGGCTGACTGCTCTGATTTAGATCTCTGAATTTGCAATAAGCTGCGAGGTGGCCGAGAAAATGCACCAAAGCGCCTGCGTTTCTCAAGCTCCCAGCACCGCTTGGCTGCCTGCTTGGGGATATTTTATGGGTGGCTTGAAGTTATTTTGTGCATAGCTACTCCAATCCCCCTTCACAAAACCCGAATCCCCTGCTGGTTCTGATTAACAGAGCAGATGAAAAGATAATGGGAAAAACGTTCTCCTACAGACAGACTTGCCCAGTTGCTCACATCTCCGCACCTTTTGGATTGGAGCTAATCCTCCAATCTGTGTTAGTTAAAACCTTTTGGGGCCTTGTGATAATCTCTGATGATCTCTACCATTTACCTGGTGCCATCAACAACCTTTCCCTCTCTTCCTGCCCCAACCAGACCCTGCAAGGAACAGTCTCAGTCACAAACAGTCCAGTCCTGTGCATTGTCTACTTAAGAGCAGGAATAGGGAACGTGTGGCCCTCCTGAGGCTGTTGGGACTCCAAAAGACTCAGCCAGCATGCCCAGTGGTCTGGAATGATAAGAGTAACATCTGGAGGCACCTCAGGGCAGAGACCTTATGATTTGTCCTGTATCAAATGGAGCAGCTGCAGTCAGTAGGCAATCAGGCTTCTGTATTCTCCTAGGCTATGTATGCACTATTCATTTGAAGCAGGCGACTCTTTTCAAAGAATCCTGGGAACTGTAGTTTTGAGAATTGCAGTTGACGGTAGGATTACCATATTTTCAAAAAGTAAAAACCAGGACATCCAGAACATTGTTGAGGTGTTGTTGTTTTTTAAGGAAGGCCCCCAAACACCACCTTTCAATTTTTCAATCCCACCTTTGAAATCCCAGCAATGTCATTATTATTTGCATGCAAAGGTCCCAGGTTCAATCCCCGACATCTGCTGTTGAGGCTGGGAATGTCCACTGCCTGAAACCTTGGACAGCCACTGTCGGTCCATATAAGACAATGCTGAGCTAGTTGGACCATTGGGACCTTTGCATGCAAATAATAATAATAATAATAATAATATATTTATACCCCGCCCATCTGGCTGAGTTTCCCCACCCACTCTGGGTGGCTCCCAATCGAGTGTTAAAAACAATACAGCAGTAAATATTAAAAACTTCCCTAAACAGGGCCACCTTCAGATGTCTTTTAAAGATAAGATAGCTGCTTATTTCCTTCACATCTGAAGGCAGGGCGCTCCACAGGGCAGGCACCACTTCCAAGAAGGCCTTCTGTCTGGTTCCCTGTAACCTCACTTCTCGCAATAAGGGAACCAAAACAGCAGATGCTCTACTATTGAGAACCAGGAGATCCTTTTGGCAGCCTGGTTCCATCATCCCTGACCACTGGCCATGCTGGGTGGTGCTGATGAGAGCGGGAGTTCCAACAACATCTTTAGGGATGCAGGTTTCCCTATCCCTGAAATAGTGGGCTGTCCTCCATCAAGCACAGCACATGCCCCCCTCCTAACAAAAAATCCGAGACTGGGAGGAAAAAGCCACCAGGCCAGAAAACATGATTTGTGAGCCCCGCTGATTCTCATTTGAAAAATTAAGTACTGCAGTCTTCTGAAGGCTTCATACAGGAAACCTGATGTTTAGCATGGATGTGAGGAATACTAAATAGACACTCAAAGCCACTTATCCTCCCCGACTCTCCTGCTTTACGGACCCACTTGGAGGGAACTAATAATTGAACTTCCATACCGGGGAAACAAAGCAAGGAAATGAGCCTATGATTGCGGCAAGGCCCCAACATGGATGCTGAACGGCTTTGTTAAACCTTCGGCGGCCCCAAGCGACTTTGCGAAACCCAGTGTAATAAACACACCGTGCTTCCACTTTAGCGCTGACCTCCTTCGAGTGTGCCCCTGCCTTTATTCAAATTTCGTTACCTCCGCTTTTGATTTCCACCCTCGTCCCTAATTTGAAAGTCCAATCCCTCCTGGGTTAAGAAAACCAAGCCTACGGTATTTATCGCCCCAGGTGCCCTTCTGCTCTCCTCAGCTTGCTTTAGGTTCCTGGAATCCCCTCCCCAAACAGAAATCTTGATGGGTGCGTTATCATCCTTCAGGGCGACAACCATAGGGCTCGCCTCCAACACAAGTCACTAATATAGAACCAGACATTCTGTTGCACATTCTCCCAACAAAGGAAAGGGCAACAACTCGAGGGCAGAGTACCTGGTCTGCAGGTAAAGGGTGCCAAATTTAAGCCCCAGTTAACCTCTAGTTAGGGACGCGGGTGGCGCCGTGGGTTAAACCACAGAGCCTAGGGCTTGCCAATCAGAAGGTCGGCGGTTTGAATTCCCGCAACGGGGTGAGCTCCCGTTGTTCTGCTCCTGCCAACCCAGCAGTTTGAAAGCACGTCGAGTGCAAGTAGATAAATAGGTACCGCTCCAGTGGGAAGGTAAACGGCGTTTCCGTGTGCTGCTCTGGTTCGCCAGAAGCGGCTTAGTATGCTGGCCACATGACCTGGAAGTTGTACGCCGGCTCCCTCGGCCAGTAAAGCGAGATGAGTGCTGCAACCCTAGAGTCGGTCACGAATGGACCTAATGGTCAGGGGTCCCTTTACCTTTACCTAACCTCTAGTTAAAAGGATCCGAGATGAGAAAGGCCTAGATCTGAGGCCCGGGAGAGCTGTGGCCAGTCAGAGAAGTTTTGTTTACTACAAAACACAACCTGTACCAGGCACAATCCTGCATTGCACGGGTTGGACTGATCAAGCGTCCTCAAAGTCGCTCTTCCAGATTGTTTTTGGCCTACAACTCCCATGATCCCTAGCGAGCAGGACCAGTGGTCAGGGATGATGGGAATTGTAGTCTCAAAACATCTGGAGGGCTGAGTTTGAGGAAGCCTGGATGATCTCTGAGGCCTCATCCAACTATACAATTCTATGATCAGAACATAAGAAAAGCCCTGCTGGATCAGGCCAAAGGCCTATCTGGTCCACCTTCCCGTCACAGTGGCCAACCAGATGTTTATGGAAAACCCATGAGCAGAACACAGTGCAGGATCTCTCTCCTAACGTTGTTCCCAGCAAGTGGAATTCAGAGGCACAACCCTGCCTTTTCCAGAGCTGCAGCACACCTTTATTTTAACCCTAGCATCCAGGTCTGCTGCTGTTCTTCAATCTGACCACCTTCTGGGTAAGCAAAGATCTGTGAACTCCCCTGAGACCCCCAGGCCAAACTGTAGTTTCCCCATAAACTAGGGCTGCTATACATTGAAATATTTCTTTATAAGGCAAATACCTATGCCCTACATCACCAAGGCTCAGGGTTTTTTTTGCTACTGCCAACTGGGTTATAGTGGTTGGCACCTGGAGAGAGGGCCTTCTCCATGGTGGCCCCCTATCTAGCTCCAAGAGCCTTCTGGCGTTTTTCTCATCGCAAGAAATGAGGTTACAGGAAACCAGGCAGAGGGCCTTCTCAGTAGTGGCACATGCCCTGTGGAAATAAACAACTATCTTTTAGGAAACATCTGAAGGCAGCCCTCTATAGGGAAGTTTTTAATGTTTGACGTTTTACTGTGCTTGATGTTTTCATTTGTTGGAAGGCTCCCAAGAGTGGCTGGGGCAACTCAGTTAGAAGAGCGTCAAATAAATAATAAATTATTGCTATTATTATATCTGTAGCAACAATATACTACTGCAATATTGAGAAAAAGTTTGCAGTAAAGGAGACAAAGTATCATTGCAGTTGCAAAGTGTACATTTCCACTAGGCTTTACAAGGAACCATAAAGCACAAAATAAATAATAATTATATCAAAGAATACTTTAAGCAGCAGACAACAAGGCTTCTGGGCAAAGTCCTGTTTCAAACATCTTCCTCAGATAATAATAAAGCTCAAAAACCTTTTGAAGCCCTGACTGTAGTTTTCACGAATGGGAGGACTCCAGGAATGTTTATCTCTCCAGAGACATTACTTGATTCCAGAAGGATAATACTAGTGCGAGTGTCCAAAATTATAATGATATACAGTATTATAATGATATTTTGTCTGCTTGAGGGAGTTGGGTATGTTCAGCATGGAAAAATGTGGAGAGGAGATGTGATAGCCATCTTCAAATATTGGAAGGGCTGTCACCATGGGAAATTGAGTAAGCTTAATTTCTCCAGCTCTGGAAGGTAGGACCTGATCCAAATGGATTCAAGTTACAAGAAGGGATATTCCGATGGAAGAACTTCCGACGGAAGGCAGAACTTTTTGACAGAAAGAGCTGTTCCACAGTGGAACGGACTTCCTCAGGAGGTGGTGAACATTCCTTCCTTGAAGGTTTTGAAGCAGAGATTGGATGGCCACCAGACAGGGATGTTTTAGCTGAGATCCTGGCATTGTAGGCGGCTGGACTACGTGACCATACAAGCTTATCTTTCTGGCATTTGCCAGGGACTACGATGATGCTGACCTTTGAAGAGTCTTTTATCTCTTGAACTTGAGCCTTGCCTTTGCTTTTAATCCAGTGATCTTGTTTTGTACCTTTCCTGTGTTTTATGACGTGGACAGTTTGATGCCATTGTGCGCAAGGCATCGGATAGAATTTGAAGCAAGTTGTTCGTTTCTTCTTGTCTGTTATTAATCTACCTAATAAGATCAATGCATAAAGAAGCATTTTGGAGACCACTGTGGTAGCGGAGGCTAAGGTTCACTTAGGAAGACAGACATTTACCACCACGATCCCTGGGCTATGGAGTTCCCGTCAGGTTGAGGGGATGCTTGTGTGCCTCAAATGAATGTCTGACTAAGGCTACATCCATGATATATATTTCAGACAGTATCATACTGCTTTAAAGCCATGGCCTCCCCCACCACCACCACCAAAGAACCCTGGGAAGTGTAGTTTGCTAAGAGTGCTGAGAGAAGTTAAGAGACCCCCTCATAGAACTACAATTCCCAGAGTTCTCTGGGAAGAAGCATTGACTGCTAAACCATTATTGAGGACTGTAGCTCTGTGAGAGGGAATAAGAACAACTCTCAGCACCCACAACTCTCAGCATCCATAACAAGGTACACTACCCAGGATTTTGGTGGGGATGCCATGACTGTTTAAAATGGTATGATACTATAGTGCGTTGAGGACCTAAGAGGAAAGAGATTGCTGTTTTTGTGGTGATACCCAAGCTCTAAATCTCTCTTCCCAGGAGAGCCCACCTCACCCCTTTCCTAGGTGGTCATCAAATCTTCCTTTTAAGCAAATTGTTCAGTCTTAGCGACTTCATTGTAGCCTGCCCAGCTGCTTTAAAATGCTGCTCTTATTATTTTTAATTTTCTGGTCTGCTGATGCTTGTTTTTTTCTGACAATTAAGTTTTTAGGACTTTTCAAATTGAAAAAATAGGTTTGTATTTATTTATCTTTAAAGTATATGTGGATCTCCTTTTTCCACTAACCATCTTGAGGTTTATGTGTGAAAGGGAGATACAAAAGTTTTAAACAAACAAGAAATAAAGAACATGTGTGTGATAGCCAAGCAACAACACTCAATGGTCTGATCTGCTCGGAATGTTTCTGAATGTTCTAAATGTTCAGGGAATAAAGCTGTCGGAATATTTGCAGTTACGTTTCTGTTAGCAGAAGGGCAGTGGTAACTTTGGCTGGGGTAGAAACCTCAGCCACAGCCTGGGAATATTACCTTTTGAAGGGCAGGTTGAGTAGTGGAAATAATTTCCAGGTGATAGGGAAACTGATAGGCAGCGAGCTCAGTTGTTGAGGAGACTATACAGGGAAGGTAACAGGACTGGAAACAGGAAGGGTAAATGAAGGAGAAGGAGACTTGAAGAAACTGGGGCGCACGATGGGGTTAATAAGATAAGGGGCAGATTTACTTATTGATTTGAGCCAACCAGCCTGCTCTTGGACTGCAGGCTTCTAATTGCTTTATTCTCCGACCTCTTAAATCAAATGAAAGGCAGGGAAGGAAGGCTGAAAGAATGCCCTTGCATGAGCGGAGCCCACCGTGCAACAATTATTTCATTTATTTGAAGATCTACATCCTCCATCCTGAACTAATTGCCCATAAAAGGTTGCAGGGTTAGCCAGCTCTATTTACAAATCCTTATTGCCCAATGCAAATTCTGCTGCTAATTCTGCATGAATCAACCCCAAATGAGAATGCTTCCAGGAAACACCAAGGGAGTTCTGAGCATAGCTGAAATGTATCTAACAAACAATTAGCGTGGAGCTTTGCTTAATATACTGCAATATTCCCCACATATTGAGATTTCTCGTGCCAGGCTTTCTTAAACGGCTCGATACACCGGGTAGAAAGCCACCCAAAGCCAGCCCAGCCAAATGCTGGAAGGTTAGTAACACCAAGTGGCTTTTTATTACAGTGGTACCTTGGTTCTCAAACTTAATCCGTTCCAGAAGTCTGTTTCAAAACCAAAGCGTTCCAAAACCAAGGCACAAATTTGAATTGGGATATAGATAAAAGTACAAGCTGCAGAGCTGTGCAAGACAGGGAATCCTTGGGCTGGCTTATGCAAACCAACCTGGCTGGCCTAGCAAAGAGCAAATCTGTTAACCTGACAAAATGTGTTGATGAGCCATCTAAAAGGAATCATTTGGCCTGGGGAGACAGATGTTGCCAAGGTAATGGGGTGTGTGAAGTGACAGGAAAAGAGAGTTTTAGCAGGGTGTTCTGGGAGGAAGAAGGAGGAAGAAAGATGGGGATCCATGTTGGGCAGGCTGGCTGAAGGCTGGCTGGGAGAGATGCCTTGGACTCCAGGGCTGCACTGCTTTGAGGGGCAAGCACTTCTTGAAATGCCCATGCTGGACTCCCTCCATGATCTGGACTCCCTCCATGAAGACTGAAGGTGTAAATGGGTGAATAGACCATATTTCTCAAAGCTACAGCAGTCACCACTGTGTCTCAATTCTCCAAAGCTCCACAGACCTGGGGTAAGTGCCTGAAATCCCATGGGCTCTTGCCAGCAGAGGGAGGATGAGGCAACCAACTTTTGTAGTTTTGTAACACTATGTTCCCTGGATTCCCCACACAGTGTGTAACCCTCCCCAGTTTCTCAGTTTTCAGTTGGTATCTCCTCAACCCGTGCCAGGAAAAGACAAATAAAATTACTTGGAGAAGCTGCGGGGCATTCGTTCCTTTTAGCATGGCGAGGGTGTGGCCATCTTCACAGTTATTTTTGAATTGCCTTTCTACCAAACGTGCTCAAGGCAATGCAGAATTAAAACAACAACAACATAGAAATGACAGTCCAATAATTTATTGGTGTCTCCTGCTTTCAAAGGGCCAGAAATTGGTGTACAGTTGCCAGGGCCTGAGAACAGCCCAAGCAAGTAGTGGCTGGATGAGACTTGAACAGACAGCTGGATTCAAACAAGATGTGCTTGATGTCTGTGCTGTTTGCAACACAACTGCACAGTCGCCTGCAGATTTGCATAAATGTGGCTACCTACCCTTAACGGGATTCACAGTCCTTCACAATCCTCCCTCCCTCCCTCCTTGTTCCTCACATTTGTACCTCATTCATCACCCAAAAGATCACCCACAGTAGCTTGCGGATCAATCAAACCAGCATAGCCCTTGCAGACATGACACAAGAGGAAAGGGGAATGGAGAGGGAAGAGGAATTCAAGAGTGCTCAGACACCAAATACATAATGTTATATGGTTCTTGTTAATCGTCATAGTCAACTGAGATTTGGGGGGGGGGGACAGTCACGTGTGACAGGACCTTCTCAGTGGTTTGTTGTTGTTGTTTAGTCGTTTAGTCGTGTCCGACTCTTTGTGACCCCATGGACCAGAGCACACCAGGCAGGCCTGTCTTCCACTGCCTCCCGCAGTTTGGTCAAACTCATGCTGGTAGCTTCGAGAACACTGTCCAGCCATCTCATCCTCTGTTGTCCCCTTCTCCTTGTGCCCTCCATCTTTCCCAACATCAGGGGCTTTTCCAGGGAGTCTTCTCTTCTCATGAGGTGGCCAAAGTATTGGAGCCTCAGCTTCACGATCTGTCCTTCCAGTGAGCACTCAGGGCTGATTTCCTTCAGAATGGACAGGTTTGATCTTCTTGCAGTCTATGGGACTCTCAAGAGTCTCCTCCAGCACCATAATTCAAAAGCATCAATTCTTCAGTGATCAGCCTTCTTTATGGTCCAGCTTTCACTTCCATACATCACTACTGGGAAAACCATAGTTTTTACTATACGGACCTTTGTAGTAAAAGCTATGGTTTTCCCAGTAGTGATGTATGGAAGTGAAAGCTGGACCCTAAAGAAGGCTGATAGCCGAAGAATTGATGCTTTTGAATTATGGTGCTGGAGTTCTCAGTGGTAGTTCCCAACTTACAGATGCCTTCCTAGTGAGATGTGTCAGTCTCCTTCATTGTTAACTTTTAGAAGAAATTTGAAAACATCTCTTTTTACCCAGGAATTGGAAGGCTGAAAAAGGTGTCCCTGGCCACCCTGAAATTATTCATTTTGACAGTAGGTGATGGTTTAAGGAATTTTTAGGTGTTTTCAGCAGGTTGTTTTAAGCTGTTCACCACCAGCATGCCTCTATAACTGAAATACTTTGTGCAGACCTTTTTTTGGAGATCTGGGTTTGCCATGAAATGCCTGCTTTGTTCCCCTGCTACCTTGCATGGGCGATGGCTGGTGTTAAGTGGCAGACATCTTAGATGGAGCCTAACATCAGCCTGTAAGAATCCCAAACCCTTTGAAAACAATTCATTTGAAAAGGAAAATAAAATAACATTGCATGCATTTCTGACTCTGGAGATGGGGGTGGGGGAAGGCGGAATTAATTCGGCACACTTGGCTTCCAGCATCAACACACCGCTCCAGAGTCAACGTAGCAATTAATTCAAATTGCAGCGGCTCCCCACCTTCACTCCAGCATCTTCCTAAATGCAAGATGCGTTCAGTAACCGTGATTCTAAAAACACTGGGATTGCTCTGTGACACGCTCCGCTGAAGGAGCCACGGTGGATGCGCAGAGAGCGCCACTCTGGCTGGAGAAACAGCTTAAAGCAATATCCCATGAGGATGTCGCTGTTGCAATCCTTCTGTGCACAAGAGGCTGATATTCCAGATTTGTGATGCGACAAGCTGATCTGAAGGGCAGAAGCTGATAATCAAAACATTCAGGACTGCCGTGCATGTTTAGAACTGAGAAGTGCCTTGTGTCTGAAGATAGGAAACAGGAAATGCCTCTCTCTCTCTCAATCTCCCTCTCCCCCCCCTCTCTCTGTTGTGAGCATATATTTTGACGGAGAAGCATCACTGTTTTCTATTCTGCCCTGTATTCGCCATGTGCAGCACTGTCTCCTTTCAATTCGCCTTCTGCCCTGAATCAGTCTATTTGTTTCGTCATGGTGAAAATGCATAACTTATGTAATTTATGCAAGTACCGTATTTTTCGCTCTATAAGACGCACCAGACCACAAGACGCACCTAGTTTTTGGAGGAGGAAAACAAGAAAAAATATATTCTGAATCCCAGAAGCCAGAACAGCAAGAGGGATCGCTGCGCAGTGAAAGCAGCCGTCCCTCTTGCTGTTCTGGCTTCTGGGATAGCTGCACAGCCTGCATTCGCTCCATAAGACGCACACACTTTCCCCCTAACTTTTTACGAGGGAAAAAGTGAGTCTTATAGAGCAAAAAATACGGTAATTGCGTATTTTTGCCATGATGTTATTCCACACCACTCATTTCCATGAAAAAGCGACAAAGTGGAAATTGGAAGGAGTCAATTGCATATTGTTTGCAGACCAAAAACAAAAATAACAGCAAATACCGATTATATTCACTGGACTGATTTCTGCTCTGGACATGGAATGAACAAGCAGATATTGGCATTATCCATTTCCATTTCCGTTTTCACCAGAATCCCCCGACATTCCTTGCTAAGCATGCTTGCAATTTAGCAGAACAATCCAGCCTGTGGTTCAAACGCAGGGTGTGCGCATGATTGCGAGGGGAGGTGCTATCATGGCTCCTGTGTGCAGCAGTGACCTGGACACAGATTCGGAAACTGCAGTGGCACCAGATGGGGAGCCGGGTCTGGGTATCTCCTACCACATATCACCAGCCTGGGAGGGCACCAAGAGGAACAAAGGCATGTCTTGTTCCACAGGGCTACAATTTCCAGAGTTCCCTTGAAGAGGGATTAGAGCCTAGGACTTGCCGATCAGAAGGTCAGCGGTTCGAATCCCCGCGACGGGGTGAGCTCCTGTTGCTCGGTCCCCTGCCAACCTAGCAGTTCGAAAGCACATCAAAGTGCAAGTAGATAAATAGGTACCGCTCCAGCGGGAAGGTAAACGGCGTTTCCGTGTGCTGCTCTGGTTTGCCAGAAGCGGCTTAGTCATGCTGGCCACATGATCCGGAAGCTGTATGCCGGCTCCCTCGGCCAATAAAGCGAGATGAGCACTGCAAGCCCAGAGTCGTTCGCGACTGGACTTAACGGTCAGGGGTCCCTTTACCTTTACTTTAGGAACTGTAACTCTGTGACAGAAATAGGCACCTCCTAACAACACCCGACACCCTTAACAAACTACAGTTCCCATGATTCTTTGGGGGGGGGACAGCTTTAAATGTGTAGTGTGAATGTGGCTTGTGAGAACAAAGATGCTGGAGGAGCTAGGCCTTTGGTGTGGAGCTAGCAAGGCTTTTCTTAAGTTCTTCACAGAAAACAATAACAGCCCATCTTCCCCATCAAAATCGAGCTTGTTGCTTCCTGTTACGCGGATGTGTTTACTATAAAACTGCTTCTCTCCCTCTCTCGTTTTTTAAAAAAAGAACTAAAGCACATTTTTACTGTGTTGTCCTGTTTCTTTTCCAAGTCCTGCCCACACCAGGTCAGGCCTAGGTAAAGGTCCAGCTCTGAATTCACGGAAGTGGGCAGATTTGGCTCTGGCAGTCAGTATTTACTGTCAATCCCACCTCTCCGCCCCCACCCTTAAGGCCTCTGACCAGCTCATCCTTTCCGTAGGGTCTATTTAGTAACCCGCAGCTTCCTGCCTGTGGACATGTCTAAAAATCAAAGGTAAATATATAAACAGCAGGAACTCTTGCGGAGATGGCAAAACCAATACAGAGGTTTCCGGATCCCTGGGTTCAAGCCTTGCTAAAGGCTGAATGACTAGGCTGCAGTCCTCAGAACGCTGGACGGGTGCAAACAGTCCACACCCCTACGTAGTGAAGAAAGCGTTTTGGCTAGCAGGGTACTGTTGAGGATCAAGAAGCCAGAGGAGAAGGAGAAGACGATGTTTGCTCAAGCTTCCTTGTGCCATAATGCTCACCCTGCAATTGTGGCTGAGCTCTGCTGAGGAAAAAGCTCGGGCAGAAATTACAGGGTGTCGTAGACTGAGGCTCTAGGACTGTTTGGCAATTCCTTTAGTTCTAACAGGACTCAAGAAAGCTGTGCTGCTCGTGTTGTCCTAGCATTAAGGGAAGCTAACTTGGCTAAACTTTACAGAATGATGTTTTCAAGGAAAAGAAAGCTTCCTCATCTAAATGGGACAAACCTGTTGGATCAAACCAAAGGCCTGGCTCAGTGTTTCCCAAACTTGAGTTTCCAGCTGTTTTTGGACTACAGTTCCCATCATCCCTGACCACTGGTCCTGCTAGCTAAGGATGATAGGAGTTGTAGTCCAAAAAAACCAGCTGGAGATCGAAGTTTGGGAAACTCTGGCCCAGCTAGTGCAGTATCCTGGTGCTCCAGATGTTTTTTTTTGGGGGAAACCCTTCATTCCCTCACCATTGGCCGTAGTTGCTGGGCCTGATGGGAGGTGTGGTCTGAACCATGTGGCAGGCAGCAGGCTCAGGAGGGCTGGACTGATGTAATTTTTTTCATCTGTTTATTATTGCATTTGTACTGCACCTTGGCTACTAGCCATGATGGCTACGTTCTGCCTCCACGTCCAGAGACAGTAATGCTGGAAAGCTCAGGAGGCAGGGAGTGATCTTCTGCTTGGGACCTGCTTATGGGCTTCTCATAAAGAGCCTGTGTTGTAGTGGTTAAGAGCGGTAGACTCGTAATCTGGTGAACCGGGTTCGCTTCCCCACTCCTCCACATGCAGCTGCTGGGTGACCTTGGGTCAGTCACACTTCTCTGAAGTCTCTCAGCCCCACTCACCTCACAGAGTGCTTGTTGTGGGGGAGGAAGGGAATGGAGAATGTTAGCCGCTTTGAGACTCCTTAAAGGGAGTGAAAGGCGGGATATCAAATCCAAACTCTTCTTCTTCTTCATTGGGGCATCTGCTTGGCCATTGTGAGACCAGGATGCTAAATGGGCCACAGGTCTGATCCAGCAGATCTCTTCTTATGGCCGTACCTTTCCTCCAAGTAGTTCCAGCTGGCCTTCTGCTTCCCCATTTTTTATTCTCACCGCAAGGCTGAGAGACAGTGACTGGCCCAAAGTGAGCTTTATGGATGAGTGGGGATTCGAACCCTGCTCTGCCAGGTTCTGGTCCAACACTCTAACCCACACATGGGGAACTGGTGGCCTTTCAGATGTTGCTCCCATCATTCCTGAGCATGGGCCTGATAGGAATTGGAGTCCGATGAGACCCAGAGGGCCACAGGTTCCCCTGCCCTGCTCTAACCACTCCACCACATTGTCCCCTGAACCATGCTGCAGTCTGCAATGCAGCCTCCACTCTCTATGGTTACTAGGGAGATAAAGAGTTGCTTACTGAGATAGCGAAGCCGGAACCACTACCGTGAGAGAGTGAGCCAGGAAAGGATCTAGCGTTGGTGCTGCCCAAGAGAAGAGGGAATCCATGCAGAAAGGAAAGGTCTTGCAGTGTGGCCAAGCTGCCTGCTCAAACCCCTGCCATTCTGGCACACGGGATGTTGTCTGACAACTCGTGTGCAGGCTCAGTGCCATCCGGGCAGATGGATGCCATTCGTCTGGCAGGCATAGATGCCTGGCTGGCTGTCCCTTGCGGGTGTGAAGGGCAGGAGTGCCCGGCTGGTCTGTAAATTGCCAAAATGGCTCTCTCTCTCTTTCTCTCTCTCTCTCTCTTTCTGGATGCTATTATAAGCTGATGAGGAATGCAATGGGAAGCAAGAAGACTTTAGGT
Source organism: Podarcis siculus (assembly GCA_034642415.1). Taxonomy (NCBI): domain Eukaryota; kingdom Metazoa; phylum Chordata; class Lepidosauria; order Squamata; family Lacertidae; genus Podarcis; species Podarcis siculus. Next base: position 5,312,829 of record JAXCMG010000036.1, on the reverse strand, counting down.
CTGTTGTTGAAGAATTTTGATCATTGGGCCATGACTGAACCCACCATCTGTCTTGGCATGATCTTTCACTGCTCCATCGTTAATAAGTGGGATCCTTTGTGGAAAGATTCGTTGATACGCCTTGGAAGTGAAATGTAGACGAATAGAAGCTGGAGGGGTCAGAACTGTTGAGGACCTATTTGCCCACCTCTTCTCCATCTTCTCTCATTTTTAGTTGAGTTCTGAACATTTCTCTCTTCTGGAAACTGGGTGGGAGAAGAGCTAATCCACAAATTACAGGAAAAATGCAGTGACCCCCCCCCCTGTTTTATTTGCCCGAGAGCCTTGAACATTTGGCTTCCAGATGTTGCTGGACTCCAGCTCTCGTCAGCCGCAGCCAGCATGACCAGTGATCAGGGATGATGGGAATTGCAGGCAACAACATCTGGAAGGCCACAGGTTTCCTAGCCCTGATATACCAGATTCAAATTTCTAGGACCCCTCCCCGCCCCTTGAGATATGCCTCATTCCCAAACCTACACTAGTAGCCAATCTGCATTCAGCTGTGAAGGTTGTTGTCCTTTTAAGGAAGAGCTATATAGCTCAGCGGTAGAACATTTGCTTTGCATGCAGAAGGTTCCAGGTTCAATCCCCGGGTCAGACTGGGAGAAAGTCCAGTGTTCGAAACTGGGACTGAAAAACTATTCACCACATGGCTCCTGGAACCTAGGTTGCAGACGCAACAACAGAATGTCTAGTCACACCCCCATCCCATTCAGTCAAACTTTCTGTTGATTTTTTCAAAACACGCAAACACAGTTCACATCAGTGACACAATGTTAATAAGAACTGTTATTTTAAAATGTGATATTGTTACAGTGGCACCTTGGGTTAAGAACTTAATTTGTTCTGGAGGTCCGTTCTTAACCTGAAACTGTTCTTAACCTGAAGCAAAACTTTAGCTAATTGGGCCCCCTGCTGCCGCTGCCGCTGTGCAATTTCTGTTCTCATCCTGAGGTAAAGTTCTTAACCTGAGGTACTATTTCTGGGTTAGCGGAGTCTGTAACCTGAAGCGTCTGTAACCTGAAGCATATGTAACCCGAGGTACCACTGTATTGTTATCTGAGTGTGTGTGTTATATAAAATATTGTGCCAGATTTGAACTTGCATGTTTGGTGTGGGGGAGAAGAGGCAAAGCGTCACACAGAAGGGAGCAGCCAGCGATCTAACTTGCGTACATTTCCAAGCCCTCAGTGGTCAGCGGCGGCCATTTTCTTCTCAAGTCTCAGTCGCCACAGGTGGCGCCAAGACATCGTAGAATCATAGAACTGTAGAGTCCAACTCCCTGCAGTGCAGGAATATTTTGCCCAGCGTGGGTCTCGAACCCACAACCGTGAGTTTTAGGAGCCTCGTTCTCTACTGACTGATCTGCCAATCCCCGGTCACAAAATATGCCCGGCGCCAGACTAATTCTGAACCCTGGGAGTGGCTGCTGTCTGAAACCCTGGGATGCTACTGCCAGCCAGTGTGGATGATGCTGAGCTCAATGGACAAAGGACCTGACTTCACATAAAGCAGTTTCCTGTGTTCCTCAACCCAAACAACTTTGCAGGGTTGTTGTGAAAATTAAATTATGGGGAAAGCTGTGTATGCCTCCATCAGCTTGTTGGAGGAAAGGCGAGGTGCATAGTAGTGGGGATGGTCATGATGATACATAATCAGTGTCATAGTCAAGAGGTTTGTTCCTGCAGCTGCATTAAATTAGCTCTTCTGTGCATTCACACACAATGTGAGTCATGCTAGGCCAAAGGTTGAAAGGCGCTGATGTTTCATTAAACAGCAGGATCGTTACGTCTCAATTAAGGGATGTTGTGACTGCCAAAACCTTTAAGCACGTACCAGGGGCTGTTTTTGCCGTTTTGTTTTGTTTTGCAGAGCTAAGCAATGTTGGGTTGGGGTTGTTGTTTTCCCGCCCTTGCTTCGGCCATCATTTTCAAATACTAGCATCATTGTGCGAGCAGACGAAACCATCAATAGGAGCCTGGAATTTAATAAGCTCACTGCTGAAAAGCTCTGTTGAAGCCATATAAAATGTCTTTCTTGGGAGAGGGGCTACCCCATCCCCCACCCCTTCCCTGGCACCTCTCCAGCGATTCAAGCACATTGCTGTGATTGTGAGGAGGTTCCCCCAGGAGGTTTTTGTACAGGTTGGATGTGCAAGAAAATAACATTTTGCTTATATGCAGTCTCCCATCCAGAGATTGACCAGAACTAGACCTGCTTAGCTTTAGCAAAGTGGTCGACCCATGTACTTTTGGAACCAAGCACCGTCGCCAGTGCTGGATTAATGCACAAGCCCAGGGGTCAGCAAACTTTTTCAGCAAGGAGCCAGTCCACTGTCCCTCAGACCTTGTGGGGGGCCGGACTATATTTTGAAGAAGAAGGAAAAAAGAACGAATTCCTATGCCCCACAAATAACCCAGAGATGCATTTTAAATAAAAGCACACATTCTACTCATGTAAAAACATGCGGATTCCCGGACCTTCCAATGGCCAGATTTAGAAAGCAATTGGGCCAGATCCGGCCCCCCAGGCCTTAGTTTGCCTACCCATGCACAAGCCCAATAAGGTACAGTTTAGGATTGTCCAAGGCCTCTGAATACAAAAAACAATTACAAAGCCTGCTTCCTCACCATACATTTAAAGCACATAACATCCCCCCAGAGAATCATGGGAAGTGTAGTTTGTTAAGGGCACTGGGAACTGTAGCTTTGAAAGTGGGGAAACTACCATTCCCAGAATTCTTTGGGGGAGGTTCCATGCTGGGAATGTGTGGTTCTTATGCAGCCTAAATTTTGAGTTTCATATCCTTAGATGGAACGGGGAAACCTGACTTTAAAACAAGACGTTATCATTGTGATATGACAAAAAGCTTCCTAATAGCATAACCTTACCTAAATTTTATCAGACCAGGTGTCCATAAGTGGTCAAATAGGTGGCATGTGAGATGTGGTTCATGGTACAGAGCCTCTTAAACTTATGTAGGGCTTTGACCTCTCTAAGACCCCATCTACACTATATATTTAAAGCAGTATCATACCACCATAAACAGTCGTGGCTTCCCCCAGAGAATTCTGGGAGCTGTAGTTTGTCAAGGGTGCTGAGGGTTGTTAGGAGACCCCCCTTTTCCCCTCTCAGGACTACAGTTTCCAGAATTCCCTGGGAAGATGGATTGATGATTAAACCTTTCTGAGCAACTTCTCATGCTTCTATGCAACTTTCATATGCTTTTGAATGTAACCTAGCAGGATAATCTTATAATTGATTGCACTCTTCTTGCGGAGCTACACTTAGAAGTACATGTTTAATTAACACATACAAATTTATTTCCTTTTCATACTTGGCCTCTGCAGGCAGGCAACAATAAATCTCCTTGGAATTAATTTTTCACCTAGATGAAGAAGCTCACCATTCCCTTCTCCCTCCTACCCTTGAAGCTGCATCGGGGATGGTTACCTAGATACCTTGCTATAAAGGATGTGCTTGCCAGAGCCATTTAAATAGCTTGATTTGTCATCGAAATGCTGGCATCATTAGGGAAGTGCTCTTTGGCTACAGTGCTGTCAGCTCAATAGTAATGATTCCTTTTGGCACAGCGGAGTGAGATTCACTTTGATTGCCAAATCTCACTTACATGATTGTAACTCGCAAACGGAGAAGCCCAGTCCCCAAAATAAGTTTCTTGATCCCGCCCTCCCTGCATCGTGCATGACAGTAGGAAAAAATACTATTTTTTAAGGACCATGCAGAAACTTTCCCCCACCCCATTAACCATAAAATTCAGCTATTTGGGGGGGCACACTTTTTTTAAAAAGTGTAGAGGCATCACCTTGCCAACAAAGGTCCGTATAGTAAAAGCTATGGTTTTCCTAGTAGTGATGTATGGAAGTGAAAGCTGGACCATAAAGAAGGCTGGTCACCGAAGAATTGATGCATTTGAATTATAGTGCTGGAGGAGACTCTTGAGAGTCCCATGGACTGCAAGAAGATCAGACCTCTCCATTCTGAAGGAAATCAGCCCTGAGTGCTCACTGGAAGGACAGATCGTGAAGCTGAGGCTCCAATACTTTGGTCACCTCATGAGAAGAGAAGATTCCCTGGAAAAGACCCTGGTGTTGGGAAAGGTGGAGGGCACAAGGAGAAGGGGACAACAGAGGACGAGATGCATGAGTTTGACCAAACTGTGGGAGGCAGTGGAAGACAGGAGTGCCTGGCGTGCTCTGGTCCATGGGGTCACGAAGAGTCGGATATGACTAAATGACTAAAAAACAACAACAAATATGGTATTAGGGCATACCATGGCGGTAGGGTTTTTGGGGGGGCTTCCAGAGCAGGAAACTTCCCCCAGCCCTATCTTGGAGTTGCCAGGGATTGAACCTGCGACTGAGATGCTCTCCTGCTGAGCTACAGCCTGTTCCCAATACAAGGCAGCTTCCAATGAACAACTAACGAAACACGAACAGCAAGGGATTCATTATGCCATCACCAGGGGATGCCCAACCCATCTGTTGCAACTTTGATGAATTTCATGTCTTCCCTCAGTCGCTTCGGGGTGCAGGTGGATGAATTGGGGTGCTTGCAATTATGCTATCCCTCCAATTTAAAGCTGAAGGTTCTTGTTAAGAGTTTCAGACTCTGCTCGGCTCTTTAAAGAAATTGATTTTGCTTGCATTATAAAAGCCTGAACCTGACAATGAGTCAATTTATTTAGTGCTTTTAACAGCAGCATGTGGTGATAGCAAACCTCAGTCCATGGTAGCTTATTCATGTTTGACTTTTATAGGTGTTTTTGCATGAGATGATTGTGGTGATGATATTTATTACTAATTTATAGGCTTCTTGATGCCAAAATAAGCTTTTATGTTATATATAAACACTGAGAACCTCTTCTGTGGTGGCTAAGGGCTTTGTAGCTGCCCTGACGACCATGGGGCTGTCCCAACATGTCATTGGCCCAATGGATGTGGCAGTCCACACTTTGGACTTCATTTTCTCCACTGGGCAGGAAGAGGGTGGTCTGAAAGTGGGGGATATTCAAATCAGCCCCTTGGCATGGTCAGATCATTTCCTGTTGTGATTCCGGCTTTCAGCACCTTTCCCCCTTTGCAGATGGGTCCAGTGGGTTTTCAGACAGCTCTGGGGGATTTTCCGGCTGATATGTCTGACGCTCCTGTTGAAGGCCTGGCCAACATCCCAAAGACTCAAGATGTTGAAACGATCTTCCCTGAGACCCTCTCCTACTTCATGGAGCCTATTTGGCTCCTTAGTGTACAGTGGTACCTCGGGTTACATACGCTTCAGGTTACAGACTCCACTAACCCAGAAATAGTACCTCGGGTTAAGAACTTTGCTTCAGCATAAGAAATTGTGCTCCTGCGGTGTGGCAGCAGCAGGAGGCCCCATTAGCTAAAGTGGTGCTCCAGGTTAAGAATAGATTCAGGTTAAGAACGGACCTCCGGAACGAATTAGGTACTTAACCCGAGGTACCACTGTACTCCGTATCTTAGGTCGAGGAAACAAGCTGGGAGATGACTCAAACACAAGTTGAGGAAAGGACTGGCTGAATACAATTGCATGAGTGAGGGGTCATCATCGAGCCTAGCTAGCAGCTGACATTTAAACCTCCTTGTACAGTGCTGCCTTCAGATGTCTTCTAAAAGTCATAAAGTTATTTATTTGTTTGACAGCCGATAGGAGGGCATGCCACAATATGAGTGCCACAACTGAGAAGGTCCTCTGCTTGGTTCCTTGCCACTTCACTTCTCGCTGTGAGGGAACTGCCAGAAGGCCCTCAAAGCTGGACCTCAGTGGATGATGGGAGTGGAGACACTCAGGTATACAAGGCCAAAGCCACTGAGGGCTTTAAAGGTCAGCACCAACACTTTGAATTGTGCTCGGAAACATACTGGGAGCCGATGTAGATCTTTTAGGGCCAGTGGTGGTAATAATAATAATAATAATAATAATAATAATAATAATAATAATAAATTATTTATACCCCGCCCTCCCTAGTCAGAGCTGGGCTCAGGGCGGCTAATACCAGTAAAATTACAGTAAAAACATAATAGGAAAAAAACACCAATTTAAAATACAGGTTAAAATGCAATTTAAAATGCAGCCTTATTTTAAAAGTAGCCCATAGATCAAAACCATAAGGGGAGAGAAACATAAGGGTCAGACTGAGTCCAAACTAAGGGCCAGGAGAAACAGCTCTGTCTTGCAGGCCCTGCGGAAAGATGTCAAGTCCCGCAGGGCCCTAGTCTCCTGTGACAGAGCGTTCCACCAAGTCGGGGCCAGTACTGAAAAGGCCCTGGCCCTAGTTATATGGTCCCCTCGGCCGCTCCCAGTCACCAGTCTGGCAGCCACATTCTGGATTAGTCCCAGTTTCCAAGTCACACATTATTCTTCTTGTAGTTTCTGTCTGATTAAAGCACCTGCAGTTGGGAGCATAGGAAGCTTACCTTATCCATAGTCAGACCATTGGTCCATCGAGGCCAGTATTGTGTACACTGACTGGCAACAGCTCTCCAAGGTTTCAGGCAGGAATCTTCTCCCAGCCCTGCCTGGAAATAACCATTGAGGATTGAATTTAGGACCTTCTGCATGTAAGGTACTTCGCTACTGGCTTTTCCTTGCTGTACTCTCCTGACCTATAACATACTGCTCCTTACCCTTTTCCGTTTTTAATTGCTGTTCCCGAATGCTTTATATAGCTAGTCTTTTAGATTCAACTTTGGCCAGGCCTGTGATTTATTTGATGCCGTTAAAACCAAAGCAAAAAAAAAGGCAGGCATTTTCTCCCGATTAACAAGCTCCAATTCCGCCTCTACCGACGGATCAGTCAACACAGGTATTTTCGTAATTGGAGATGCATCGGGATTCTTTTATAAGTTGAATTTATCGGAGGAAACATCTCATCATAACCGATTTTTTTCTTCCCGTAAATCTGGGCGCGTGCATATATCTTCCAGGTGGTGATTAAATTCCTTCGGTGACACGCGGTGTATTTTCTGAATGTCTTCCTCATAATGAATATATTTATCATCGTAGAAGCCCACAATATTTTCTGGCTGTTGTGCCAGTAGATCTCCGCGTATAAATAATGCAAAGCGTGATGGGGGGTGGGTAATCTCTCCCCCACTCCCACCGCCCAGCTTTTCCACATCTATTATGCCATTTTAAAAAATTCTCCTGCTGTTCTTTCAGCTAGGGACATGCGGCCTGGAAAGAGATTTGAGAGATTGTTTTCAGTGATCAGCAGCCCTGGAAGCAGGGAAAAGTTGATGCCTGTATCTGCAAGTGCCAAGTCAGGTAGTTTTACTGGCAATTGCTGGTGTTAATTACCGCACTGAATCACAGCGGGTGAAAGCTCATAGAATTGTAGAGTCAGGAGGGAACCCGGGGACCATCTAGTCCAACCCTCTGCAAGTGGAAAGCTGAAAACTGAAGCTGAAAGACTAGCTGAAGTAAAGTCCTTGGAAATCAAGGAAATTTAAGCCCTATTCAGGAGATGGGGCATGTTGCCTAGCACTTGCCCCAGCATCACACACTCTGACTCCACCCCCCCAAGCATCCATCCATGTTGCACAAAGATCCATAGAGAAGCCACCTTCACACCTGAGGGCTTTGTTCTCCAACAAATCGTGTTAAGGATCAGGGCAGTGCTCAGAATATGGGAGGGGAAAGGAAGTAGAAGGCTTTGCACAAGCCCCACCTCCCAACCCCCACCAATTTTTAACAAAATAGTGCTCTTTGTATCCCCCCCCCAAAAAGCATTCAAATCAATTGGTAGGAGTCTGGAATCTCCTGCCTTTCCCCTGTAATTTGAGTATAGGTTGGTAGAACTCATTATTATTATGATTATGATTATTGTTATTTTAAAAAGCAAGGGTGCCTTTGCAGCTCTGCAATTTTTTATATTGATTAGCCAGTCACTATAGTGATTATCTGTGTTTTTATTTGTATTTTTTAAAATGGCGGTATAGAAAGGCTTCTATATATAAATGGGAGGAGGGGCAGCACATGAACATCCCAAGAATCTGGGAGCATTGAGTGGGAGAGAGGAACAGCAGGTCCACAACTTGCAGTGATTCTTGAGGGTCAGGAAAACTTGCCTCTGCTGAGCAGGGAAAGTTGGAGTGGGACAGGCTGTTTTTGCCCTGGAAATGTGCAGTTTTTGAAACCAGCAGCAGACGCCAAAACTCTCGAGCTGTGCACCTGGCCCAGCACTGCAAATACTCTTTAAGTTCTTGTTATGTCTTGCCTTTGGAGTGTTGAACAGCCCACAGACATAATTTCAGTGTTTCTGTTTTGATGTCTTACTGAACCTTTTGGTGGGTTTCAATCACGGTTTTTATCTTCTGTGCCGGCTTTTTGCTTGCGGTTTTACGGTTGCAGTCAGCGTGGACTGTTAAGCGGCATATACCGTATTTTGCACTCTATAGGACGCACCGGACCATAGGACGCACCATGTTTTAGAGGGGGAGAACAAGGGAAAAAAACCTCCCCCTCTCTGCTCAGCGCCCCTTCAGCGAAGTGGCAGGAGAAACGGAGCCCCTTCCATTTCTCCTCCCGCTTGGCTGAAGGGGCGCTGCGCAGCTCTCCCTCTCTGCTGAAGCCGGGAGAGCAAGACTCTCCCGGCTTCAGCAAAAGGAACCCGAAGCCTGCGGAGCGCAGCGGGAACTCGCGCTGCGCTCTGAAGGCTTCAGGCGGCTATCCCTGAAGCCTGGAGAGCGAGAGGGGTCAGTGCACACCAAGGAGCCTGCATTCGCCCCATAGGACGCACACACATTTCCCCTTAATTTTTGGAGGGGAAAAAGTGCGTCCTATAGAGCAAAAAATACGGTAAGTCATTCAGATGAATGAATAGAAGTATGATTGATTGGACTCCAGACCTTTCATGAGATCCTTGCTCTGGAAGCTCCAAACCAAGAAGACAGGGACAGGGCAGTGCTCAACAGGCTACAACCGACCTGCCAAGGGATGTAGCTGCCATCTGTGCCAATCCGGGCTGACGTTCAAGTATCGATTGGCTATTTTAATTGAAAGTGTACTTTGCGGTGACAATTTTAGAGCCCTTAATTAGATGCGCACACTTGTGGCAAATCAGTATTGCCACCATGTGCTGTTTGCAGGTGCCAGGGATGGGGAAACTCAAAGCTCTCCCGATTCTGTTAGTTCCTGTCATCCCCAATCCTTAGCCATGGATGGCTAACAATATATGGAGGGCCACAGGTTCCCCATCTCTGGTCAATGTGCAGACCAACCAGTTACAGATCCAACCAGTTACAAAATCCGGACTGAACTCGATACCGCAGTGAACCATAGACCTGGATGCTAAAAGCAGCCATTTTAGGCGGGAGAGAAACAGGGGGGTTATCACGAATTAGAAACATTCCCATAGGAATCAGTGGGAATCGTGGACTCATTATGCAAACACTCACCTAACAAACAATTTCCAGGGAACGTATTTTGTTTGGTAAGCAGGACCTGCATGTATTGCTCTTCTTTGTACCCCACCTCCCTCTGGTTCTGTGCTAAAGCATTGCAAGGCCAAATCCTGCACTGATGGCTGCACGCCTTGCAGGCCCCCTCGCACAGCAGGCTGCGATGCCACTGACATGCTAAACAGTACCCCCTATGCTTTCCTGTCAAAAATCTAGGACCACTTTTTCCTACTGCCTCCGGATACCACCACCAGGCTGCATATATTTTCGTTTAAGTGACTGTTTCCTTGTCCCTGTTAACCCGCCTCTGCCGTCACCACCTCTTGCTGATAAACAGCGCTGCAAGCCTTCCTGGAGACAGCATAACTTCTCCAAGGGCTGCATAAAGCTAACACAGAGCATCAAAAGTGGTACCCTCTGCCCTTCCTCATTCATCATCCCTCTCCTAGTCCACACATCCCTTGGTTGCTCCTCCCGGTGACGCTGTGCATGCCTCAAAGTTGGGATGTTCGCTTTTCCAGGAGGGCACCCTGGTTAACCTCTTGCAGCAAAAACGCCAAAGAGCCTTGGGGCACCTTGAAGGCTTGCACAGTTATCATGGCCCGAGCTTTCGTCAGCTATCCCGAGTGTTTCCGTTTCTCTACCTGCTGTGGGACTTTGAATGCAAGACTCAGAATGTTCAAGCAGGTCATCCTTTGGGAAAGGAGAGAGGATGTTAATAATAATAATAATAATAATAATAATAATAATAATAATAATAATAATTTATTTATAGCCCACCCATCTGGCTGGGTTTCCCCAGCCACTCTGGGCGGCTTCCAACCAAATATTAAAAACAATACAGCATCAGACATTAAAAACTTCCCTAAACAGGGTCACCTTCAGTTGTCTTTTAGAAGTAAAGTAGTTGTTTATTGCCTTGACATCTGCTGGGAAGGTGCCACTACCGAGAAGGCCCTCTGCCTGGTTCCCTGTATGTAACCTCACTTCTCACAATGAGGTAACTGCCAGAAGGCCCTCGGCACTGGACCTCAATGTCTGGGCTGAACCATGGGGGTGGAGACACTCCTTCAGTTTAGACCACGGTTTTTCAAACATGGGTCTCTGGTTGGTTTTGGACTACGGTTCCCATCCTCCCTGACCACTGGTCCTGCTAGCTAGGGATGATGGGAGTTGTAGTCCAAAAACAGCTGGAGACCTAAGTTTGGGAAACCCTGGCTTAGACAAATATGAATATGACTATGTAAAGGTATGGTTGGGTTTTTATAAAATAAAATAAACTCAGAGGACAAGTGCTACCAATGAACTTCTTCTTATATTGGTCATTCAGAGCTTTCACATTGCAGTCTCCCTTTGGACGTCTTTTTACTTGAGGCTGCCTACCTTAAAGTCACTTGCAGTACCCTAGAAGGTCAACATGCTTCCTCCTCCTGGTTTTTCCTGTATTTCCCCTTCTGATATCCAGATTTATGTCCACCGCCACCCTTTTTGTGTAGAGACTGGCCTGCTTTTCAGTTTTGGTGGTATTTAAAATGATGAAAATTGGCTATATCATGAAATCAATCTTAAAAAAAAAATCATGTCAGCATTTAAAGTTTAGGTGGGTGGTCCTGGACACCTGTCGAAATCAGCCAGAGGTGAGTAGAGAAATTAACTTCCCCACCTCTGCTCTGTAGAGCTTGAACCTGGCTATTCTAGCAACGCGAGACTCCTTCTCCAACTTAGCTCAATTGGTAAAGCATGAGACTCTTAATCTCATGGTTGTGGGTTTGAACCCCACAGTGGGCAAAAGACTCTTAATCTCATGGTTGTGGGTTTGAACCCCACAGTGGGCAGAAGATTCCTGCATTGCAGGGGGTTGGACTACATGACCCTAATGGTCCCTTCTAATTCTTAACATTCTATGATTACAGTTCGGAACGTTCTGCGACCTTGTTTGCAATTAGGCAAAAGGCCTGGAAAACGAGAAAGGAAACTTTGCAGCACAAGAAACATAATAAAATACCATATTGTATCAGAGCGAATCCCATTACTTTTATCCTTCCCCCCCCCCCTTGCAAAACAGAACCTGAAACAATTAAAACTCTCCCCCCACTGGGCACCTCGCCCTTTGCTGTGCATTAAAGAATGTTAATTGCAGCAGTAAAACAAGTTCAAGGGTGTGTGTTCTTTATTAGGAAATGGCACTTCTGAAGATTCAGACACTTTTAGCCCTAGGGTGTGATTATAGCGCTGTAACCACATGCCTCCTATCACAGCCAGGATAATTATTAAATATCTTCGGGATTTTGAGCAGAGACAGTCTGGGAGAGGAGGTGCACTCTTTTCCAGGGATGCAGCTCAGGGGCTGAACATCTGCCTTGATTGCAAAAGTTTCCAGGTTCGGTCACTGGTCTCTCCAATTAGGGCTGGGAAGAATTCCTGCCTGAGACCTGGAGAGCTGCTGCCAGTTGGTGTCAGCTATATTGAGCTAGATGGAACAGTGGTCTGTGCAAAAAAAGCGAGTTGCTGCACTTTGCCTGCTAATAGGCTAGGCAAATGTCTGCTGATTTTCAGGCTGGATGCGGGTGGCGCTGTGGTCTAAACCACTGAGCCTTTTGGGCTTGCCAATCAGAAGGTCGGTGATTCAAATCCACACAATGGGGTGAGCTCCCATTGCTCTGTCCCAGCTTCTGCCAACCTAGCAGTTCAAAAGCACACCAGTGCAAGTAGATAAATAGGTACCGCTGTGGTGGGAAGGTAAACGTCGTTTCCGTGCGCTCTGGTTTTCATCACAGTGTCCTGTGGAAAAACTGGAAAAACTGTCTGTGGACAAACACCGGCTCCCTTGGCCTGAAAGCGAGATGAGCGCCACACCCCATAGTCACCTTTGACTGGACTTTTCCGTCCAGGGGTCCTTTACCTTTAATTCTTCCCTGTTTGCTTGCAAAGCCTTACAATGGTACCTTGGTTTAAGAACAGCTTAGTTTATGAACAACTGGGATTAAGAACGCTGCAAACCCGGAAGTAGGTGTTTTGGTTTGTGAACTTTGCCTTGGAAGCAGAACATGTTCCGCTTCCTGTTGAGCGTGTTCCATTTGTAAATTGAGTCCTCCGCTGCTATGAGAAAGCATGCCTTGGTTTAAGAACGCTTTGGTTTAAGAACGGACTTCCGGAACGGATTGAGTTTGTAAACCAAGGTACCACTGCATTTCCTTTTGGCTAGAGTCATGCGAGTCAGGGCATGTAACATTGTCATAACACTTTGTAGCTTTTCTGTCCTGGAGACAGTATATCTCCATCCTGATGAGGAGCTGCGTGTAGCATTATTCTCCACCGATTTGTCTACTCCCCTTCTGAAGCTATCTGAGTTGGCAGCCACATCTTATAGTAGCTGATTTCATAAATTAATTTTGCATTGTGTGAAGAAGCACTTCTCTGTCTGATTTACATCTCCTGCCAATCTGTTTCACTGGCGGACACACACTCCTTGAATTCTAGCGTTATGAAAGGGATAGAAACCACTCTTATCAATTTCCTCTCTGCTGCACATCATTTTATCAAACCTCTTTGTCTTCCCCTGTGCTAAAATGGGGGGGTGGGGAGAGTGAGAGAAAAAACGAAACATTTTTATTCGGGTTTTTCAACTCGCCTTGTTCCCAACGGCTTAGGACAAGCAGCAGCAGATAAAACAAAGTAATTGAAAGACGTGGAAATGTAAAAACGCATTAAAAGTACCTGCAAAATTAAAAGAACGCATGGCTCATCCACAAGTTCTGAAGAACAATTTATACATCCATGTACTCCCTTTAATAGCTAATGACTAAGCAACTAATCAGTCAGTGGCTTCCAGCCGATGGGCCTGTTTGAGTGGGAAAATGGGTCCCTGCATTTTTCTGCTGCTCTCGAAAAGACCTTTTCCTTGCCTTGCTAGCTTGCTGTATGGTGACAAACCCCCTCAGTGGAGTGCAGTGAAATTTTTCATAGGGGAACAGCTCACGAGGGCGATTGGGGTAGGGGGTGATGTGTGCATGTGAGCATCGCACCTCCCTCTCTAAGCCAGGCAGAAGTTCCCCCGGCTTTGAGAAAGAGGAGCCAGGTGAACATTTACGAGGCTAGCCTAGTCCCCCTAGCCCACTGATGCCACACCACTGAACCCCCTGCAGTCTGTGGAGCATTCAGACATGCAATCCCTCCCCCCAACTAGAGCTTGATGAGGTATAGTCCAGAAAATGCTTGAACACGGATGGGAAACCTGTGGCGCTCCAGATATTCTTGGACCACAACTCCCGTTGGCTGTGCTGTCAGGGGCTGGTGGGAGCTGGAGTCCAGCAACATGCAGAGGGACACAGGTTCTCTACCTGTGCTTCAGTAGATGATATTGAAGATGATATAATATTGGTTTTGCCTTCTTCCTTTTCTAAAAGTGTTCTATATCACATACACACTTAGCTGGGAGTAAGCCCAGCTGAACTCAGTGGGGAAGTTTAAGCCTAGAATTGCACTGTCAATCTGCCTGTGCTAAAAAACAAAACAAAAAACCAACAACCACCAAATTTCAAACATGAATCATAGACTTGTAGAGTTGGAAGGGACCCTGAGGATCATCTAGTCTAACCCACTGCAATGCAGGAATATGCAGCTGTCCCTTACGAGGATCAAACCTGAGGATCAAACCTGCAACCGTGGCATTATCAGCACCACGCTCTAACCAGCTGAGCTATTCAGGTGTTGTGAAAAATAAACTAGTTTTCTTCCTGTTTTGTGTGTGTGTGTGTGTGTGTAAAGTGCTTTGTGAGTCATCGTTTTTGAAAGAGAAAGAAAGAGAGAGAGAGAGAGAGAGAGAGAGAGAGAGAGAGGAGAAGGAAGGAAGGAAGGAAGGAAGGAAGGAAGGAAGGAAGGAAGGGAAAAATAGTTTTGCTGAATACATATTGGATGCTGATATAGAAGCATTGCAAGTATATCAGTTGGGAGCATGCATACCTGAACCAGCCTATGGCAAGCTGCCATAGAAAGAGCATGCATCTGATGTGGTGCATAAGCACATGAATTCTTGGGTCTGTGGTTGGGAGGCTTGTGTGAAATTCCTCCCTGGATTTTTGAGTTCCCAGTTTTGTTGCTCTGTTGCTTTGTATTTTATAGATGCTAATTCCTTCTCTGGTGATTTGTTAATTATTCAATTAATGATTCAATATGATTTATGCTGTATTTGTGATGTTTTATTGCGTTCAATCGCACTGTTGTTAGCTATTGTTTGGAAGCCACTTTGTGATTCATTTGACTGAAAAGCAGCATAGAAATGAATCAAATCAGCTGCCTGCCATTCTTGCCACCCTCCTCCCCTCCCTACGGTGCCATCATGCAGGCAAAGGGGGCTGAGTGGGGCAGGGACCCATGAGGGGCAGTGGTCCAAGTACATACACCCCGCTCTGCTTTCCTGGACATAACCAGTACAGTGGTACCTCTGGTTGCGGACACAATCCATTCCGGGGTGCCCTTCGCACCCTGAAAAGTACATAACCAGAGCAGTGCTTCTGCACTTCTGCACATGTGCAAAGTGCAATAGAGCGCTTCTGTGCATGCACAAACCATGCAGAACACTTCTGCACATGTGCGAAGCACGCAGAACACTTCTGCGCCCATCACCCCTAGCTAGCAAGGCCAGAGCTCAAGGATGATGGGAGTTATAGTCCAACAACATTTGGGGACCTGCAGTTGAGAACCGCTCCTCTAAGTCATCTGCTTGGCCCCTGTGAGATCAGGATGCTGGACTAGATGGGCCATTGGCCGGACCCAGGAGGCTCTTCTTATGTTCTTATAACCAAATGTGCCAGTTTGTTTGTTTTGACCCACTTTTGTTGCACTTTGAGTGCAAGAGTTCCCCTCCAGATAGCAATAATTCAGTGAGGTTGGTGGAACATCACAATGCTAATAAAGTAGGATGGCCTGGGGACCACCCAGTATAGATCCGCCACTTGCACTGTTGTGGTGCTAAGGACAGGTGGCAGAATACACCTATGGGGGGGGGGACCATTCGGTTCGGAGGACCCCTCAAATTACTGCAGTGTTGTTTTTCTTGTTGCTACTTTGATTTAATTGCTTCTGCGGCTTATGTCATTTCCCTTTTGAACATCACTTTATTTCGATGTAGATAAAAGGTTTTTTATCCTCTTCTTTTTAAAAAAAGGGGGGGAAGGGAAAAAGAAGTCTTCATCTGTCAATAAATTTTCCGCCAAACTGATTCCCATATTGAAATACAGAATCCCATTTGGATGACGCTGGTGTCAGCAGAATTTCAATTTTATATTGGGAGAGAGAAAGCAATGTACATCGGAAATGGTTGACTTGGGAATTATATATAGTCAGGCTGTCAGCCGATTAAAGATTATTTAGTTGATTCATCAACCGGCTTTCAATTAAATCAGTGCAGTTTAAATAAATTGCTGCATGACCAAAGCCTGAGTGTAGGTGCCTTTTTGAGAATATTGAAGGCAAATGAACTCTCTTTTTTACAGAGCCACAGTTCCCAGAATTCCCTGGGGAGAAACAGCTATTCTATTCTGCAAGTTGTGGCTGTATCAGGGGAAAGGGGTCTCCTAGCCACTCTCAGCACCCTGAACAAGCTACAGTTCCCAGGATTCTTTGGGGGAAAGCCAAGACTATTCTGGCTTTGTTCTGTGGGCCCTCATCATGAATAGAACATCCATTTAGTGCATAGTTGATGCATTGGGCTGAATTGAACAATGCACGTTCAGTGGATCTTTGGTTTCCCTGCAGTCCTCCAATACCCTTTCCCCCCCAAAAAAGGTTTTCCACAAGTTGGGGAGGGGGCGACCAAACATTGTAGGCTTTGTCTTCTGGGGCTGCAGTGGAAAGTTGTCCTGTTTCAGTTGGGAGACTCCTCATCAGAGGAGGACAGAAGGTCCCAGCTTACACCAAACTCTAGATCAAGCTCCATATGGGGGTGAGGAGCAGGGATCCTTTGACAAGGCTGAGGAGGGGCCATTTGCACCCAGGGCGAGTTCGGCCTCTGACATCAAGGAGGAATGTGTCCCAAGTTTAAGGGAAAGCCTTAAACCCAGCCAATCCAGAGAAGCACCCAACTACAGGCAAGGACTCCTCATTAGGGCTGGGTGATATATTAATATATAATCCAAAACTAGTTTGAAATCCGTATTGCGATATCGGTTTCATAATTTTTGACTTGGCAATATAGAGTGGTACCTCGGGTTACATACGCTTCAGGTTACATACGCTTCAGGTTACAGACTCTGCTAACCCAGAAATAGTGCTTCAGGTTAAGAACTTTGCTTCAGGATGAGAACAGAAATCAGGCTCCGGCAGCACAGCAGCAGCGGGAGGCCCCATTAGCTAAAGTGGTGCTTCAGGTTAAGAACAGTTTCAGGTTAAGTACGGACCTCCGGAACAAATTAAGTACTTAACCTGAGGTACCACTGTATTGTGAATCATGATGTGTGTCTGCACTGAGTTATATATCGTCCGAAACTGCTTTAAAGTCCATATCATGATATCAGTTTCATAATTTTTGTCCTGGCAATATATATTGCAAATCATGTGTGTGTGTGCGCTATGCAATAGCCATCATGAAGGAAAAACAATGCCTTAGTCTACATCGTTCCATCCTTATTTCAGACATCGTGATATATCGGTATATCGTGATGTTTAATTGGTGATATATCACAATGTTGAAAACAATATACCGCCCAGCCCTATTCCTCATTAGTGAAGGACTCTTTAGGAGTAAACTCCTCCTCTCAGAAGACAAGGGATAGGAGTCAGCTGAGGTTTTGTAGGGTTCAAGCAGCTCCAGCTGAGAAACCCCAGAGCTGGGCTGGACTTGCTCCTGGAATAACCTCTAGGCTTTGCCTGCTACTGGATCATCTGCCTGCACCAAACCTGACTGCAGGCTGCTCAGATTTTGCCTCTCACTTGACCCTTTGGTGTGGAATCTGCTGGATTGAACTCTGACCTTGGACCTGCCCTTGAATGCTGCTTCGGTTGCTGCCCTGTTGCTTCTGGCAAGTCCACTACTGACTCAGGAGCTCAGGGAGAACAGGACAAAGGTCACCGGTCTCTTTAAAAAGTTACATATTTTATTAATTTTCCAGAAAAAGGATTTAAACATGAACATAAACATTATCAAAACAATTGGTTTCCTGCTGCTCCTAGCCCTTTCCCCAGAACAGAAAACTAATGCATCAAATTTCCCCGTAAACCTATATACATAGTTGGTGAGTGCCAGTCATTAAGGTATTCATTTGAGTATTTTATAAAAGAGTACCATAGTTCAACAAACTCGTCTGTATCATAGGCATCATTCAGGGCAGGTACATAGTTTCTCAGATAAAGCAATTGTCTATACATTCTGTTTCCATGGTGCGATGTGTAGACAATAAGGTCCTTTCCCAAAATGGTTGCACTAAGTCACATGTCCACCACATGTGGAAAGTCGTGCCAATTACCTTGTCCCCTCTCCACCATGCGGAAGAGGATGCTTTGTCCGTATAACTGAGTCTTACAGGTGTTAGATATCATCTAGGTAAAAGGTAAAGGACCCCTGGGCGGTTAAGTCCAGTCAAAGGCGACTATAGGGTTGCAGCGCTCATCTCGCTTTCAGGATGAGGGAGCCAGCGTTTGTCCACAAACAGCTTTCCAGGTCATGTGGCCAGCATGACTAAACCGCTTCTGGCACAACAGGACATTGTGACGGAAACCAGAGCACATGCAAACACTGTTTACCTTCCTGCCACAGCGGTACCTATTTATCTACTTGCACTGGCGTGCTTTTGAACTGCTAGGTTGGCAGGAGCTGGGGCAGAGCAACAGGAGCTCACTCCGTCCTGCGGAAGTGGTTTAGACCACATCGCCACCCGCGTCCATCTCTGTATTAACTTGAAAGAATTTTCTCTAATGCAGGTTGATGTTAATTTTTGGAGGTGGTTGCCCATAGGTTGTTCCAATCTAAAGGTCTCCAATCTTAGGTCAGTGGAGCAAAAGTCTCCCTTGCCTAATACCAGCGGATTCTCAATTCTCCCTGCAGCCCCTTCAACACAGTCTGCTGTGGCTGGTCTGCTTCGTCGCCTGCACTAACCCTCTTGATGGCAGGAGGAGGGAAGTGGAAAGCTCCATTGTGTGAGCTTGACTTCTACACCTTGTGTATGTCAAATCTAACCCATAGACTTGGCCTCCCTTCCTTATTACATTTGTCGGTGACATCCTGTTCTTAGAAATGGCTGGTGTGTAACCAGATATGCCACCGCCGGTGCCAAAGAATTCAAGCATCCAGATTCCAGCGGCGCTAGAGAAAGGCGTTGGGTCATTTTGGCACCGTGTACCCATTGAGGCATTAGCACAGCAAGTACCATTCATTTTCCCAAGGACGCACTAAGCCCCCGAAATGCATGCCAAGTGGTGTTAGTAAAGAATCTTGCAAGTGATTCTAATCTATGTGCAAAATTTATTAAGCTTGGTGCAAGGGACAATGGCGCGACAGCCTCAGAGGCATTCCTTTTGTCTACAGGCTGCCTCTTTCATTTAGGATAAATCAGGTTTACACTACCTTGGGGCAATCTCGATTCAGTCTCTGCACAGTCAGAGTCAACATCAGAGAATGCAGGGGAATAGCGTGGAAGACGTCGGCAGCCTTCCTTTCAGGTGCTAAGAAATGGTGGTTGTTGTTGTTGTTACAGCTCGTTTGTTGCTTGTTACACAAACAGAATGTGCCCAAGCAATGTAAAACATGTTTAAGAGCACAAGCATAGGTAAAAAATACATTTAAAGAAAGAGAACACACAAAATTGCTTTGGCATCACAACTAAGAGCAAACAATAAAATTGCAATCCAACAATGGGCAGGCCAGAAAGTGAGTTTTTCATCTGGCATGGAGGTGTCAGTGGAAGCTCCAGGCAGGCCTCACTGGGGAGGGCATTCCACAAATGGGGAGTCACAACTGAAAAGGCCCTGTCTCCTGTCATCCTCCTCTGAGCCTCCCTCACAGGAGGGATTCTGTTGCATATGCAAAAGCAGTACCAACTCTAGAAAATGTAAGAGAGCGATATGTAAGGGGGGAATTGTAGAATGTATATATAATTCTGTTTTCTATTATATACATGGCCAGGGATGGTGGAAGGTCACAAGTTAGCTGGGGCTATCTTAGCGCATTAACTTCCCTGGGACTCTTCTGAATTTATGTATATTGTGTTCATAAATACAATATACATAAAAATGCAAAATTAAGGCACAGGTGGCAGTGGGTTGCGGGGTTGTCAAGATTAATAATAGCCATCTATATTGTTGCTTGGAGCTGTGGGGAGTTAATAGAAAAGTAACATTTCCAAGAGTATATTATTCCAGCAGTGCTGTAATGACCACTCCCTATGTCTGAGAGGCAGCAGCAATGAACAATTAATGTTTTCGGTAGATAGCTCTGCTGTCATGATAGAAGAGTTTGGATTTTATATCCCGCTTTATCACTACCCGAAGGAGTCTCAAAGTGGCTAACAATCTCCTTTTCCCTTCCTCCCCCACAACAAACACTCTGTGAGGTGAGTGGGGCTGAGAGACTTCAGAGAAGTGTGACTAGCCCAAGGTCACCCAGCAGCTGCATGTGGAGGAGCAGAGAAGCGAACCCAGTTCACCAGATTATGAGTCCACCGCTCTTAACTACTACACCACACTGGCTCTTTGTTGGGTATACTTGGATGCGGGTGGCGATATGGTCTAAACCACTGAGCCTCTTGGGTTTGCCAATCAGAAGGTCGGCAGTTTGAATCTCTGTGATGGGGTGAACTCCCATTGCTTTGTCCCAGCTCTTGCCAACCTAGCAGTTTGAAAGCATGCCACTGCAAGTAGATAAATAGGTACCGCTGCAACCCCATAGTTGCCTTTGACTAGACTTAATGGTCCTTTACCTTTACCTATAGTTGGAGATATCACCAGAGGCCCTGTGGAACCCCTGGAGATCCTTCCCAGCACCTTCTCCCTGCTGGGCTTTTGCTCTACTAGAACTCTACATCTCTCCCCAGTCCTTCTTTATCTGGCCCCACTCCAGAATGGAGAAATGGTCTAGCTGCAGACTTGTCTAGCTGCATATCTAGCTGCAGACTTGTCTCTCAGAAATTCTCCATCAGCAAGCCACACAGCTGCCCTAGGTGGCTCCTGGTGTCCCATTGCAGTCTGTATGCAAGTGGAGCCCACAACAGCCCCTCCTGTTGGTTTGGGCCCATGGACCGGAAAAAGTTAGCTACCGTTGGCTTGGCCATTTCTCCAGTCACATTGGCAATACTTCAGCTTCGTAGAGACTCCATGTGGAAGGGGCCTGAACATGACATAGAGCATCTTCTCCTGGGCACCCACAGGCAGTGGGGCGGCGCTTCAGGGCACACTAATACTAGGAGTGGGATGAGCCTGCACTGACCCACACACCCCTCTTCAAATGCACATAAGGTTTTGATTTTAAGCAAATAATAATAATAATAATAATAATAATAGTCATTCTAGATCGATTTTGCCCCCAAATGCACCCAAGCTGAAGGAACTACAGGTTCTTACAATGCATCCTTCTCTTGAGCTTGTTAATATGCAGGAGAGCACAGCACATGCCAAGTGACTATAAATGCGGAGATGGAGAGAACATTGGTGGAGCTCAGATGTAAAACGGAACTGTCATGTTTTACAGTGGAAGCAGTGCAGCAGCCAAAGTTGAAAGAGAAGCACGATGACTTTCGGAAATGTTATAATTGGGATTCACAAGGGTCTAATAAAGCAACCATCTTTTCTGCTGCTCTCCTTAGATGTTGTTCGACAGAGTGTTTGTGTGTTGAGAAGGGATGTTTTTTTTTGGGGGGGGACTTTCCCATACACATATGTCGCTTGGAACCTGGAATTTTATCATAATTAGGGCTGGTTTGCACAGTTGTAGATGTGAGAATGTTGTACAATGCAGTCACATGGCACATATGACGTAACTTAAGTTGCAGCTCCATCAGCAGTATGAGGGTGGGGACTACCTCACAAGGCTGTTGTAAGATTACTGAAATAATGTGTTCAAAACCACTCTGAATTAGGAATGAATGGGACCGTCTACTTCCAGCCCTATTTTCCGTGTGTTGATTCTTAAGTCTATTCCACATTTTTTCCACATTGAGCAGAGACCCTGTTTCATGTGTTTGAATCTTCTAGGTTGTCTTTCTGTTTTGCTGTTTTACTTTTTAGACTGAGTACCACTTAGAGATTTTTCAAAAATATTAGCTGGTTTTTATTTAATGCTTTTAAATAAATAAAAATTAGTTTGCAGCTTTGTAATATCAATCGCACAGAAATTCAGATTTAAGTAGTATCTCATCTCAAAATACATAGCAATTCAATTTTAGATTAATATATGCATTTCTATATGTATTATAGCCCAAGACCCATATTTCGTAGCAGCTTTTGAGCTAAGAATTTTACAGGAAGCCTGCAACTTATGGGCATTAACTTGTGTGAATTCAAATTTTTGCTTGTGGCAAAAAAATATATACATTAAAATTAAAAAGGGAGTGGGAAGGAGGCAGGGTTCCGGGGGAAATGACTTCAGCAATCCCACTTACCATTGAACCCAGTAGGTTGTAACTACAGTCGTACCTCGGCTCCCAAATGCCTTCAGAGTCAAATGTTCCTGCTCCCAAATGATCAAAAACCAGAAGTGAGTGTTTCAGTTTTCAAATGTTCTTTTGGAAGCCAAATGTCTGATGGGGCTTCTGTGGCTTCTGATTGGCTCAGGAGCTTCCTGCAGCCAATCAGAAGCCACACTTGTGGTTTCTGAACGTTTTGGAACTCGAACAGACTTCTGGAATGGATTCCGTTCGACTTCTGAGGTACAACTGTATATGCAATTTTGGCTCTAGGCACGACCCCCAGAACGTAACCCTTGTGTAAGTTGCGAGCTTACTGTATTGCAGATTTTGAGGAAATGCAAATGTTGAAGGAGAAATGTTTTCCATCCCTCAAATTAGGCCCCATCTGCACTCTACATTTAAAGCAGTATCTTGCCACTTTAAACAGTCATAGCTTCTCCCAAAGAACCCTGAGAGTTGTAGTTTCTAAAAGGTGCTAAGAACCCTATTAGGAGACCCCTATTCCCCTCACAGAGCTACAATTCCCAGAGTTCCATAGAAAGAGAGATTGGTTATTAAATCGCTCCAATAACTATAGCTCTGTGAGTGGGAGAGGGGTCTCCTAATAGGGTTCTCAGCACCTTTTAGAAACTATAACTCCCAGGATTCTTTGGGAGAAGCCATGGCCATAGTCCTTTCAATGTAAAGACCAGATGGGTCTTTAACCTGGGAGCCTGGATCAGGTAAGTTTGCACCAGCAGTCACAGGAATCATGTACTGTTATGTACTGAAGTTCTCACTCTGGGCCAGCAGGGGGGATACTGTAGATAGTTTTCACTCAGGTCCACATATGCAAATAAGGAATTGAAAGTGACGTTCAGTGATTGGATAGTTACAGAAAGTTGTTACTGTTGCTTTGTAGGTGAGCTCTATATAAGCAGGTTGGCTGAACCCTTCAGCTCAGTTCTGTTCTGGGCCTGCGAATAAACAAGAGCTGTTGAAGAATCGCTGTGCCGTCTGATATGTTCACCCACAACTTAACATGTACCTCAAGCATCCCTGCTTAAAAGCCTCCAAAGGCTTCTCATCAGGGAACCCACCACAGAGACTTACTAACCCTTTTTTTTTGCTTAGCCTCAAGTGTGCAATCTTCTCCTGTCTTTCTTTTTACAGGCAAACGAGAGAGCAAGAAACTCCCCCAGACTTTTTCTATTTCTCGGACTACGAGCGGCACAATGCCGAAATTGCAGCATTTCACCTGGACAGGTAAGGAGCACGGAGCAATAATTAAAACAAAAAAATGACAGGGAATCACCTTCTGAGTTTTAGGTTTGTATGTTGCATGGATATTTTTTTAAAAACCCTTGTGAAGTCTGACTTGGTGAACTGTGTACCTGCTCAGTCCACTGTCTGAGGTGCTAACAGCTATTGCAGGGATAGGAAACTCTGGCCCTCCAGATGTCTGGGACTACAATTCCCATCATCCCTGACCACTGGTCCTGTTAGCTAGGGATGATGGGAATTGTAGTCCCAGACATCTGGAGGCCTGGAGTTTGTCTATGCCTGAGCTTTTGGGTAACTTCAAGCCCCTGTCTGCTCTGTTTCCTTTTCTTTGAGAGCCAGTGTGGTGTAATGGTTAAAGTGCTGGATTAGGACTTGGGTGACGAGGGTTCGAATCCCCACTGGGCCATGAAGATTGTTGGGGGGGCAGTGCCATATTTACATATAAGCTAAACAAGCTATAGCTTAGGGCCCCACTCTCTTGGGGGCCCCCCCAAAAAGTAAAGGAAAAAAACCTGGATGTACACTTCCAAAATATAAGATAAAAAACAAATAAAGTAAAACCTACATACAGCAACAGTGTTTTGTGTTGTGTAGGCTCCTGTTTGTTATGTGCAAATGGCTTTAGATACCTATTAGGTCCGTAAATTAGGGGACGCGGGTGGCGCTGTGGGTAAAAGCCTCAGCGCCTAGGGCTTGCCGATCGAAAGGTCGGTGGTTCGAATCCCCGCGGCGGGGTGCGCTCCCGTTGCTCGGTCCCAGCGCCTGCCAACCTAGCAGTTTGAAAGCACCCCCGGGTGCAAGTAGATAAATAGGTACCGCTTTCTAGCAGGAAGGTAAACGGCGTTTCCGTGTGCGGCTCTGGCTCGCCAGAGCAGCTATGTCACGCTGGCCACATGACCCGGAAGTGTCTCCGGACAGCGCTGGCCCCCGGCCTATAGAGTGAGATGGGCGCACCAACCCCAGAGTCTGTCAAGACTGGCCCGTACGGGCAGGGGTACCTTTACCTTTACCTTTAGGTCCGTAAATTATCATATAGCATATATTCAACACGAAAAACAGCGACAATTTCTTGTTGACAAAAGGACAGCCGGACATATAAAGGGCCCCATTACCTTCAGTAGCTTAGGGCCTCATCAAACCTAAATCCTGCCCTGGGAGGGGGGCAGTCAGTGCCTCTCAGCTTAACCTCCCTCACAGGGTTGCTGTGGGGATTACCTGAGGAGGGGAGGAACCATGTACACCACCTTGAGCTCCATGGAGAAAAGGAGTGGGGTATAAATTAAATAAATAAACAAGACTTGGGCCAGGCAGCCTTTCAAACAGATGACACATTCAGACAGGGTACTGTCCATTGTAAAGTAGGGCACCCAATTGCCCCTTGCTGAGGTCTATAAACAACACAATAAAAAGGCTGCCTTTGAATTCAGTAGTATGTACAATGCTTGAGGGCAGTGAGTTTGTTTAGTTCGCACATTCATGCAAACCTATCTATTTTACAGTTCCCTAAGCAATCCGCGAACCAGAGCATAGCAATCCTTCAAAACACTTCTCTGAATGTTGGCATTCTGTGCTCCAAAAGAGCAAACAAAATGTGTTTAAAAAGCACATATTTTTTGGGGGGTGGGGAATGTGCCCAAAAGTGTGTGTATTTGGGATAGTGATACAGTGGTACCTTGGTTCTCAAACTTAATCCATTCCAGAAGTCCGTTCCAAAACCAAAAGCGTTCCAAAACCAAGGCACTCTTTCCCATAGAAAGTAATGCAAAATGGATTAATCCGTTCCAAAAACAACCCCTAAAACAGCAAGTTAACATGAATTTTACTATCTAATGAGACCATTGATCCATAAAATGAAAGCAATAAACAATGTACTGCAGTCACAGAATCAATCAGTAGCTGAACTGGGTTCCACACAGTCACAAAAACAAAAAAAAAGAGCCACAAAAACAAAAACGCAAAATAAATAGCAAAAACAGACGGACCTCAGCTTAACACTCAAAACGGATGTGTAACACTCAAAATGGAGTATGTTTGGCTTTTGAAAAAAGTTCACAAACCAGAACACTTACTTCCGGGTTTGCAGTGTTTGGGTTTAAAGTTGTTTGAGTACCAAGGCGTTTGAGAACCAAGGTACCACTGTATACAAAAATCCACTACATATGGGGAAATGGCTTGCAAAAGTGCATCTATTGAAAGAACTGCCTGCCCAAACACCTAGAACTTTTAATGCAGACTGGTGCAGAAGTGGGTGAAACAGATTTCAAGACAGGAAAAATGAGAAACCGAAATGGCCAGGATTGTCATTTCAATGCCATACACTCTCTCTCTTTTTCCTCCTCCTCCCCCCCCCGCCCTGCTCAGAATCCTGGATTTCCGGCGTGTCCCCCCAGTCGCAGGCAGATTAGTTAACATGACCAGAGAAATAAGGGATGTTACGCGTGACAAGA
The DNA here is from genome assembly GCA_034642415.1 of Podarcis siculus. NCBI lineage: Eukaryota > Metazoa > Chordata > Lepidosauria > Squamata > Lacertidae > Podarcis > Podarcis siculus. Next base: position 5,287,020 of record JAXCMG010000036.1, on the reverse strand, counting down.
AACTATGGAGGACGTTTTTCATCTCACCAGGTATGTACTTCCGTTCTGAAATGTAATTCTCTTTCTTATTAAAAAATCTTTATGACAATATATTCCAGAGGGCTTTGCAGCAATACAGCAAGTAAAATTACAAACTGGATAATGCAATCAACCATCTAGCAGCACAGATAAAAACTACACTATTTAAAATAAGCTTTTTTTTGCCTGACATAGAAAATAAAGCAAGGTTGGCGCCAATCGAGCCTCTCAAGGGAAGGCATATTTTTCTTACTGCCATAAAAACAGGTCTTATTTTAACATGGTGCAGGTCAGGTTGATGGTTCCCACCAAGTCCTGCATCTTTTAGAAGAGGGAAACCAAATCTTCGGCCTTCCAGATATAGTGGACTACAACGTAAATCCATTGCAAATACATCTTTCTGCCCAGAGTTGGTTAATCTCGCCTAAGGTCTCCTAATATTTAAAGCACATGGCATGCCCCAAAGAATCCTGGGAACCACCTTTTGTTAAGGGTGCCAAGCTTTGTGGGAGGTAGACTACAGTTCCCAAGATTCTTTGGCGAAAGCCATGATTTGTAAATGTATGGTGTGGATGTTATATTCAAACTATGGTGCTCACTTCCCCAAGAGGCAGTGATGGACATCAACTTGGGTGGCTTTAAAAGAGAATTGGATAAATTCATGGAGGAGAGGACCATCCTTGGCTACTGGCTGTGATGTCTATGATCTGCCTCTACAGTTGGAGGCATCAATGATTCCGAATACCAGTTCCTGAAACCACAGGAGGGGAGAGGGCTCTTGTGTTCATATTCTGCTCCCTGGTTTCCCACGGGCATCTGGTTGGCCACCGTGGGAACAGGATGCTAGACTAGGTGGGCTGTGATGGCCTGAGACTGAGGCTCGGGCTCGGAGCCAGAGGAGTCTCAGTCTGCACCAGATGCCTCAGGTAGCATCTGAACCTAGTGTGGGACTTGATTCTGAAGAGCCCCAGTCAGCGCAGGTTCCCCTGCAACAAGCACCAGCTGGGCCGAGTCAGGGGCCTGAGCCTGCCCTGGATCCAGATGCAGGGATTACCTCGTTGCCTTAAGCTGGGCCATCACTTACAGCTGCTCCACTACCGGTTGGGTCAGGAGAGGCTGAGGTGGCCTCTGGGTCTAGTAACCCACCGACATCTCCCGAGCTGCAGAGACTGAGGTCTGAGAGAAGGAGAGACCTGAGTACTCACAGGAGGAGTGCTCGCCTTCGGGCGAGACAGGGAGGTGAGTCACTGGGGGATCAGGACCGGCCGTTACCCCGACAGAGATAAAAGGCTGTTGGACCCCATCCCAGGTTGCGGGAGCAACATTGCTGCTTGCTGGTTCCTGCCCCAGACCCTGTGCCTGACCTTGCCTGGTTTCCTGCCTCGTGTCCTGCCTTGGCCCTGTCGGACTGACTCCTCGTGGAACCCTTGGATTCGGGACCTGGACCGTGTTACTCGGATTACCCCCGGGCCCAGCACATGGGCCCTTGGCCTGATCCTGCAGACTCTTCTTATGTTTCATGCAGGATGGAGTTTACAGCTCTCCGTTTCCTGCAGGGTCCAAACCTTTTGTGCCCATCCTGTTCCCTGACTTCGTCTTAATCGCTGACTTTTGATGCCAGCGTTCCATACTCTGCTTATGCTGGTGAGGCTTAGTGAACTTCAACATTCATAGAGAAAGACCCCTGGTGACGTTTTGTTAATAACAGCTGACTGGCAAAGAAATGGTCAGGGGGAGCTAGATCACCTCCACGTAAATATTTCAAGCGATTTGCAGATATTTAAAATTCTTAACTGGACTCCTCTCACTAACAAAAATAGACAGAGGCTGCACCGTTCTATGAACATCTAGAATTATATAAGGATCGTAAGGAGACGGTTATCTTAGCTGGCAGCCTGAACAGTGAGTTCCTGGGCTTCTGTTGTTTTAAGTTCCCAAGTTGCCTCTGCCGTTTTACTTCTGGAAATTACTCAGGTTGTTCCTTAGCCTTCAATATATAACCAGGGTTGTTATAATAATGACAGAGCTTTTGCAACCTTTGCTGAAGCCTGGTGGCAAGGATAAGAAAGATATTTGATTGAGTTGCATCTAAAGGCAAACCTATTGAATTCACACATTCCAAAACAATTTCATGAACTGGAGCACCCAGCAGGATGAAAACCCACCTACTCCAGCTGATTGACAGGTGGTCTCCATTTGTGGAAGATGACCTCATGCATCAAACTGGATCCCCTGACAAGCTAGAAGTTTCCTTAAGGGGCTGAGGCTGCCCCACAGGCAAGAGGTTCCTCATCCTCATCTCTTAAACACAAACACACACAAAGCTGTTTTGGAGTTTCTACAGGGTGTTTGGGGCTGGAAAATGGCCATCGCAGTTTTGTTCAAGAATTACTCTCCATCGAAGAGTAATGTTGTTCAAGAATTACTCTCCACCAGCCTTTTGTTTGAAGAAACCTGCCTGAAAGTGGCAGGGAGGGGGGAAGGTGGGAAGTCGATAACACAATGCTACGTTTGGAAAGAAAAAGAGGACTGGAGCACTTTAGACTAAATGTGAGGAATGGAAATAGGTCAGTAATTATTTAAATGCACTGATACGTCCTTTTGCAGTTGGGCCGACTGCTATAACTCCAGGCCTTGGACGAATGAGTGGTAATTTAGCAGCAAAAAGAGACATATTAACAATGTCTGCCATAGTTTCCAGAGTAATTGAAGCGGCAGTTTACCGAAATCAATGTTACATAGTTAGTAAGTGCTGGGGCTTTTGTTCATGTTAACCAATCACAGGGGATTATGGATTTCCACCCCAGTAGCCCCCCTCCCTCCGAGTAAGCAAACAATAGCATATCTGCTCCTGTTACCCAGGAGAGATAGATTAAGATCTCTCTGTGTTTCCTTTGAATGTGTGTTAGATGAGTATCGCTCTCCAGGATTTTGAACGTGCAGAAGGATAAATGACTAACTGTGCAAACCATATTTCTAACCCTACCAAGACACAGAGGACTCTCTCCACAGTTTACACAGCAAGAGGCCCAGGGTTGTCTCCCAGCTACCCAACGGGGCACCACAGCCTGTGGCAAGCCTAAAATATGACTGCCTGAGGCAAAATATAAGATGACACCTCCCTCTCCATTCTGCAAGATAAAGTGGATAGAGAAAAGCTTTTTTTCTTCCTCCCCCTTTAAGAGTAGAACTGAAGGGCATGCAATGAAGCTGAATGTTGGAAGAATCGGGACAGATAAATGAAAGTTGGAACTACCTGCCACTGGAGGCAATGATGGTCACCAACTTGGATGGCTTTAAAAGAGGAGGAGACAAATTCCAGGAGGAGAGGGCTATTGATGGCTACTGCCATGGACTGGCGAGATGCAGAGGACTGGTGGGAGGCTACAGTTGGGGAACCCCCAGGGGAAGAAGGCTCAGAGCCTGGGGATTGGTGGTGGGATGTCAATGAGTGGTCAGACGGAGAAGAGGGAGCAGACTAGAAAGAATAGGTGTTGGAAGCTGAAGAGGCAACGGGGTTTAGTGAGCAGGGAGAGGCTGTGGCAGAGAGCAGTCCAGACTCAGAGGTAGGAGAGGGGGCGGGAGACACAGAGATGAGGCAGGCTGCTGAAGAAGCCAGGGAGTCTCCCCCTCCTGCTGCAGCCAGCTCATCCAGTCTCCCAGTACCCACAGAGAAATGAAGAGAGCAGAGCAGAAAGTGCAGTCTCCCAGTTGCTTGGGGTAAACCCTGCAAAAGAGGGGACTTAGGGAAAGCGGGGACCTTCAGTCCTCACAACTGCCTCATTGTGCAAGACCTGCTGGAAAGAGTCGCTGGGATCACTAGGCCTGCACTGTTTGGGTTTCTTTGAATAAAGAGTTAAATTCACAGACATTGTGTTTTTTTATCGCTGACCTAGACCTGACTCCATCTCTTGAAGGCTCCTCTCATCTTGGAACTTCCACCATCAGCAACCCTTCCTTCTGGTTGTATTAGGACAGTATTCTTCAGCCTTTGTTCTCCAGATGTTGCAAGACCAAACTCCAATTATCCCAGAGCTTTGGCTAAGCTGGCTGAGGGTGATGGGAGTTGTAGTCCAAAAGGCCAAAAGGTTGAAGAACACTCCTGCATTTGGGGGGGAGGAGGACGGGACCAACTACTTTTTGGCTTTTAACATCCCAGAATTGCTTTCTGCAGTGAGCATTTCACCTGGGTGTTATGTAGCTTCATTCTGTAGCTGTTTAAAAAAGTCAGTGTATCTGTCTCAAAGCCATGATGATAAACAGGAAACTGCCGAAATGCTTTGGCAGAAAAGGCAATGCATAAATGTAGCAAAATAAATAAGTAAATATAATTCCTTCTAATGGCAAACTCAGTCGATGAGTGCTGATTAGGATTTGTAGCCAAAATGGGGCCACTGAAAAACATAAGGAAGTTATCGGCATGCTCAGGGAGATGTTGAGGCTGGTAGAAGTATTTTTTTAAAAAAAGAAAATGAAAAATATATATAGTGAGACAAAAGAAGGAAAACCTAGCTCACTGAGGACTGAGCAAGCTGAACATGAGTACTGGGGTGTTGACAGTCAGCTTGGAAAATAAAAACAAGGAAATGGGAGGTGGTTGGAATGGCATAGCCTGGAAAAGGGGCTTGGCTGGCCAACTAGCAGGAACCCTGAAGCTGAACGTTCCTCCTAGGAGCTGAAGATATGTGCTCAGTAGCCATAAAAACAGGAAAGCAGGTGGTGAACAGAATGGAGTATTCTGGATAAGGGCACGTCTGCCTGGCTAGGAGCTGAGGATACACCGCAACATTTTGCAGCAGGTCCCACTTGTATCAGATAGTCATTCCGTTGCTCTCTTTTAACATCAAAGGCATGGAAGACGCTCCCTCACCACCTCTCTCTTTCTCTCTCTTCCCAGCCAACAACATCTGTTTCTACGGCGAGTGCTCTTACTACTGCTCCACGGAGCATGCTCTTTGCGGGAAACCAGACCAGATCGAAGGCTCCCTCGCTGCCTTTCTGCCAGACCTATCTTTGGCCAAAAGGAAAACCTGGAGGAATCCATGGAGACGCTCCTACCACAAGCGCAAGAAAGCTGAGTGAGTCCTCCTCCCATTTAGGCAAAAGGCTTCCCGGCACCCCAGCGGCTATTTTTGCTGGGCCGCTTAAGAGCAGCAGGCAATTAGTTTTCTGTGGTTTCATAGCCAGACTTTGATTCAAAACCTGCTGAGAATGACTGGCACATTTCCATCGGCTTCAGTTGGCTCTCTTGAGGAGAGCAAAACCATAAACCGTTCCAACCCATGTTCACCCATCTGGACACCACTTTTATTTAATTCAATTAAGTGATCTTCTTTTTCCCCCTGCCGATGTCATAGTCTCCATAGGAAAGTCGGCTTGAAAAGCTTCAAAATCAAAGCTTCTGGACTCCATTGCAGCTGTACTGAATCACAAACTTAGGAAGATACCTTATACTGATTCATATCATTGGTCCATCTATTTATGTATTGTCTACACTGACTGCCAGCAACTCTCCAGGGTTTCAGGCAGGGATATTTCCAAGCTTTTCCTGGAGAATGCCGGAGATTGAACCCGGGACCTTCTGCATGCAAAGCACATGTCCTACCACTGAGCTGCAGCCTTTCCCCTTGCATTCTCTAGAACTGACAAAGAATCTGCCTCCTTCTACACCAACACGCAGCTGTACCAAAACGGAGATGTGAAAGGGAGAAATATGTGTGTCCCTGCCCCGCATTGCTTTTTCTAAGTATTCTGTTTCTTCCTCCCAGATTTCTCCCTGTGCCCCACAGACGTTCACATCTCTGTACACCTGCATTGTGGTGCAGAAGGAGTTGACCAGATGCAGCTCTAATGGGTGCAAGCTTCAGTAAATCTACATCAAACATCTGTGTCTTTCTGGGTGAAGTGGAGCCACAAAGCTAGTGTTGGGGAAATTAGCAAACAGTTCACCTTTACTGGGGTTTCCAAGAGGAGCACCAATAGACACAGGTTTTAAGTGAAAACTTAGGCCTTTATTAATCCTAAAAAAAATCAGAAAGGGGTTGTCCTTTACTACAGCCAGGCATCACCTTTATACAGTGGTACCTCTGGATGCGGGTGGCGCTGTGGTTTAAACCACAGAGCCTAGGGCTTGCCGATCAGAAGGTTAGCGGTTCGAATCCCCGCGATGGGGTGAGCTCCCATTGCTCGGTCCCTGCTCCTGCCAACCTAGCAGTTCGAAAGCACATCAAAGTGCAAGTAGATAAATAGGTACCGCTCCGGCGGGAAAGTAAACGGCATTTCCGTGCGCTGCTCTGTTTCACCAGAAGTGGCTTAGTCATGCTGGCCACATGACCCGGAAGCTGTATGCTGGCTCCCTCGGCCAATAAAGCGAGATGAGTGCCGCAACCCCAGAGTCGGCCACGACTGGACCTAATGGTCAGGGGTCCCTTTACCTTTACCTTTACCTCTGGATACACACACCTCTGGTCGTGTATCCTTCAGGATGCGAAAGCGGCAAACCCGGAAGTATTTTTCCAGGTTTCACCATACACGCATGCATAGAAGTGCTCTACTGTGCCGCTCGCATGCACAGAACAGACACCTCCAGTTGCAAATTACTCGTGATCCGACCAGAGCTGTGGAATGGATCCTGTGCACAACCAGAGGAACCACTATATATATATTCAACTACACAAGTGATTACCACTTAAACAATCAGACAGTTATCACAGCAGTTGTCTTCATCACAGTAAAACAGTTACAATACACTGCTGTCATTCTTAAACCACTCAGAGATCCTTTGACCCTTCTGACTACCCCAACGTTCTCATTTTAATATGTGAATACACATAACCATCTTTCAGCATCTTTCTTTGTTGTCCTCTAATAGCTCTGTGTATTATCTGTCAGCCAATGTCTGCTGTCAGTTATCTATGTTGACATTTGGGGTCTCTTCTTGACCTAGGATTTAGTGTATTTACTTTGCTCAGCCAACCTCCTAGCGTTTAGTTCTTCGTGTCACATCTTCCCAGATCGTATTCTATCCCTTCCAGTTGGGGTAGGAACTATAAAAGAACCACAGCTTGCCCATACGTCTTAAGATCAGCCTGTTTGTAAGTAAAGCTCATGCACAGATTTCAGACTGCAAAGTTCTGAATGCACAAAATGAATTCAGAGATGAAATAAAATGGGGACATTTTCCTACGCTAGCTTCCCTGTAGGTGGGTCGCTTGCTTACCTGGAGCAAGAGGAGAGCAGGGAGGTCAGTGTGGAGGAAAAGCAGGAGCAGGAGTGCTGGATTGGAACCTCCCTCCATTGTGTTTGCACCATGCTGACCTCCTCATCACCTCATCTGTCTCCCAGAAAGCAACAGCCTTCTGCCTGCTGGGAACCCAGTATAGTGACTCTGCCCCACCCAGGGAGCTGAGTCTGGTACCGAAGTCCCAAACCATCTTATATGTAATTGGAAGTGATCTTGTAGATTCCTGGCTATTTATAGAATAAATAGGCAAATGCCATCCTGTCAAAAGTCTGTCCATCTTCCTTTGACATTTCATTACTTGAAGTCTATGAGATTATCTTTCCAATATAACTATTTCATAAACTCTAAAGTACCAATACTGTAGATTCTTGAACTTAATTCTCCTGCCTCAGTATTTAGCTATTGTCGCTTTCGCTGTGAAAAGATGACTAATCAGTTCCTTCTCCTTCAGATCTTGCTAAATAAATAAGTCTAAAACTGTTCCCTACACCACACTGGCTGTCAGCTTCTTGTAAGGGTGGCTGTAATACACACACAAAGAGAGAGAGAAGTAAAATTGGGACACGTGCCAGAAAGCCCTGAAGATTTTCTCCTGTTTATTTTGATCTCAAGGAGAAAGCTCCTGCTGACTTTAATATTGAAAAGATAAGAGCGGTGTGTTTTTCCATCTACATTCTCCTAACGCTGTTGCTTTTCCCAGGTGGGAAGTTGACCCGGACTACTGCGAAGAGGTCAAGCAAACACCGCCCTACGACAGGGGAACCAGAGTGCTGGATATAATGGACATGACCATTTTTGACTTTCTCATGGGTAGGTTTTCTAGATCTCACAATAAAAATGGCACCGTGTGAATCCCAACTCAATCCTGCAACATGTTAGCAGGCCTTTGGGATGGATGGAGGAAAAATTCATTTCATTTTTAAGCAAACACACACACATACACAGCCTGCACAGATACATAGATTGGCATGTAATTATTCTTCTGATGCGCTGCCCCCTCAATCGTGGGGCAAGGCGACGGGCTTGCTGTGGAGGGAATCGTGCTCCACTTGGAGGAAGCGGCTCAAATGCAAAGTGCTTTCTCAGCAGAGGGGGAAATCTTCCTTTTCGACTCCAGAAGTAGCCTTTCCCCCTCTGCAGAGATGATCTTCCATAAATCATAGACTAGAATTATGGACTTGGAAGGGAACCCACCAGACTGGTGTTTGCACACAACCTCCTCTCAACTGTGAAAGGTGCCAATCACCTGATATCATTATGGCGTCTTGTAATTGACAGGTGGGTGCTCCTGTGGGGGGGCAGCGGAGTTAGGGATCCATTACCTATCCATGGTTTACTGTCATGTGTGAATGCAACCAAAATTTGACGGAAATATGTGCAGTGTTGCTTTTCCAGGCTCTGAGCCATTTAATAAGTATTTGGTGTGCATTTGTGTTTATCCCTCCTGCGTTTCCCCCCCTTTATAGGCAATATGGATCGCCATCATTACGAAACCTTTGAGAAGTTTGGAAATGAGACGTTTATTATCCACTTAGACAACGGAAGAGGGTAATTGCTGGTGTTTCTTTCCCTTTTTAACCAATACATTTGTTTAATTTCCCCCAACATTTTTACCCACCTCCCCTCACAGAACCATCTGACACCATCTGCCCCGTGGGAAGGGTTCTGATGATGATTATTAATATTAAGTTACTTATTTGCCACATTTTCCTTAAAAACTGAGGTGTAAGGAGCCACAATAAATAAATAAGCCCCCATCCAGTCACCTTATCATTCCTGCAGACCAGCGTATAAACTGGCTATGATGTAGATCTTGAGAAAGTTCTTGTCACTTTAAGAATTGCACAGAAGGGGAAACTCTGCTTACTTCAGATTTCCCACAGCAAAAGCTGCCCTTAAAGCTACAGGGCCTTCTTAGATTTTTGCACTGGCAAAAGGCCATAGCTCAGTGGTAGGGCATATACTTTGTATTCAGAGCATCTCCAATGAGTGCTGAGAAGGACTCATTTGCAGAAGAGGGCAACCAAGATGATAAAGGATCTGGAAACCAAGACTTACAAGGAATGCTTGGGGGTGTCGGACATGTTTAACCTGGAGAAGAGAAGACTTAGAGTGCATGGGACAGATAGCTGTCTTCAAATATCTGAAGGGCTTTCACACAGAAGATGGAGCAAGCTTGTTTTCTGTTGCTCCAGAGGGCAGGACTCGAACCAGTGAATTCACATGACAAGAAAGCAGATTCCAACTAAACATCAGGAAGAACTTTCTGAGGCCAAGGACTGTTTGACTCCCTCAGAAGGTGGCCGACTCTTCTTCCTCACAGGCTTTTAAAACACACCTTGATGTTGTGCCCACAGAAGTGGTAGCTTATTCCAGCCACCCACCATCAGGGGGCATTATTGGAAAGAGATGCAGTTTTCCAGACCCAGCACTGCACGCGTACATTTATCCTGGTTAAACAAACTCCATTGCAAAACTGATGCCTCAAGATGCCCTCCTGACACTCTCTTCTCTTGTTTCTGTCTCTGTGATAGGTTTGGAAAATATTCCCACGATGAGCTATCCATCTTGGTGCCTTTAAATCAGTGCTGCAGGTATGCCTTCCCTTGTCAGTCGTGTGCCCAGTGGCAGCCTCATGGGGAATGATTTACGGGGGTGGGCGATGTCTCGAGAAACACTAAGTGTTTTGAGGATTGGTCTGTAGTGGTGGCGGTTCTCTAAGGCACTGAAGAAACAACTGGACCTCCCCGAACAGCTGGGAGTGATAGAGGCATGAACCACGTGCCCAAAAGCCATTTTAATTTCACCGGGGGGGGTAGTTGTTGTTATTTATTAAATTTGTATACAGTGGTACCTCGGGTTAAGAACTTAATTCGTTCTGGAGGTCCGTTCTTAACCTGAAACTGTTCTTAGCCTGAGATACCACTTTAGCTAATGGGGCCTCCTGCTGCTGTGCGATTTCTGTTCTCATCCTGAGGTAAAGTTCTTAACCCGAGGTACTATTTCTGGGTTAGCAGAGTCTGTAACCTGAAGCATCTGTAACCCGAGGTACCACTGTACTGCCCTTTATCCACAGATCTCTCTCTCTTATATATATATATATATATATATATATATATATATATATATATAATATTCAACATTAACTTACACAACAATACACAATAGTACAATGTATACAAACCACATACATGTACTTTACAGAAAAAGAAAAGAAAAAAATAAAAAGAAGAAAGTAAAAGATAAAAGATGGAATAAATAAAATAAACTTCCGATTATCTGCAGATCTCAGGTTGGGTCATAACATAAAAATACAAGATAAAAAAACCCAAAATATACACAATAGAAACAAAAACACTTAAGTAACCATCCTGTCAGTGCAGCATGGTTACTTAGCACCACATCAGATGCAAGCCATTGTTTCTATGTTTCAAGTCACCCCCAGAAATATCTGCTCAGGCGTCAAGTCACTGGGTAGGCCGTTCTCTCATATTTGGCCCCCTTCTAAGGTACAAGCCTATGCTACAGGGATACTAAAATGCCCTTCAGCTGGAATAGAGATGTTGCCTCAGATAGCACGGCCAACAGTCTGTGTCTTCCAGGAACATCTAGAGGGGCCATAGGTTCCCAACCTAGAGTTATACTGACCAGAGAAAAATTGCAAAATAGGGCCTTTGTACATCGCTCCATCAAAGCAGCAAACTTGGCATGTACCCAGTGATGGAGGAGGAGTTTTCACCCACCACGGCAATCTAAACTTTGTCAGAGACTCGTGGCCCAGAGCATCTGTTGGGGGTGGGTGAGGGGGAAAGCACATTAGTGAAAGCCCCTCTTTCTCTCTGCCCTGTAGAAACTCATATCCATTTGGTATTTTGGAACTGTTCCAGCTCCATGCCTAGTTTACCCTCCCCTCCCTCCCTCTTTACCCTTGCAGCGTCCCCCAATTTCCATTGTGTTGTCCTTCCTGGACCAGCCGTTAGAAAGCCAAGGTGATGCCTACTGAGAAATGAAACAGCCCTTTGAGATCTCAGGTTACCTGATTCTTTTCCGAGGGCACAAAATGTACCTTGGATTCAGTGCATTCCAGTCCCCGGAATTAGATGACTAGTCCTTGACATTTAATTAAATCTGGCTTTTACAGAACAGAGCACAAGGGTGAGGGAGAAAGAGGGCTGTAAGCGAAGAATGTAAGAAAAGCCCTGTTGGATGAAACCAAAGGTCCAGCATTTTGTTCCCACAGTGGTTAACCAGAGGCTTTCAGGAAAGCCACAAGCGGAGGCTGGAACAGAAACAGCTCTTTCCTGCTGTTGCTCCTAAGCTGTTTAGTATTCAGTGGCATACAGCAAAGAGCATGGGCTTCCAAAATGGACCACCAGTGATCTGCAAGCTTCACTCCGGTGGTCCGTGGCGTGTTCACAGTAAACACCCGAATTATTTTGAAATTGCATTTTTATAGCTTCTTCCGTTTCTTCTATTGCATTTCACAGCGTTGCAGCTTCAATTCTGCCACATGCAAATTGCAACACAGCACAAGAAATAAGAGAAACCATAAAAATGCAATTAAAAATTGTGCGGCATCTGACACAGGCAGAAAAATCATTAAGGCTATCAGCAGTTCTCAAAAATGTTTGGGTGCTGTTGACACAGAAGCTCTGGATCCCAGACTACGCTGGTGGCTTGGTTGCTCTCCAGAGACCACAACTGCCTCCAGCTGCCACTTCAAGGCTTCTGCTGCTTTCCAGGATCAGATCGGAATGGGGGAGCTTTTTCAGCCTCAAGCCTGTATTCATTTTGTTGAATTAATTAAACTAAATAGTTTTAATTGAATTTCAAATGAATGTGCAGCAGTTACAAGCTGCCGGTCTCTGCAGCCACAGCAGGCGCTGTGATTCTCCAGCCGTTTGACTTCACCCCTGGAGGTGCACTCCATTGTCCTTCGAGACAGACAGATGCCAACAAAACTTGCATTTTATTGTGTTGTGATCGTCCTTAGTGAGTCATACAGACCCCTATTCTGAATACAGTGGTACCTTGGTTCTCAAACTTAATCCGTTCCGGAAGTCCGTTCCAAAACCAAAGCGTTCCAAAACCAAGGCATGCTTTCTCATAGAAAGTAATGCAAAACAAATATTATTCCGTTCCAGATTTTTAAAAACAACCCCTAAAACAGCAATTTAACATGAATTTTACTATCTCACAAGACCATTGATCCAATAAATTAAAGCAATAAACAATGTACTGTACTATAAAATAAATAAGACAGTATTGCAGATGATAAAAAAATTCAAATTAATTATTTCGTTAACTGCACTGATGATAGTCATTGCTATCCATTTCCGCAGTCACACCATCAATCAGTAGCTGAACTGGGTTCCACACAGTCACAAAAAGAACTAACCGAAAAAGCCTCGCAAACAAAAATGCAAATAAATAGCAAAAACAAAAGCGCCAAACTTAATATGTTCCGGAAGTCCATTTGGCTTCTGAAATGTTTCAAAACCAAGGTGCAGGCTTCTGATTAGTGCAGGTGCCCCAGAAGCAGTAGCCAAGAGACATTTGGCTTCCGAAAAACGTTTAAAAACCGGAACACTTACTTCTGGGTTTTCGGCATTTGAGTACCAAGGGGTTTGAGAACCAAGGTCCCACTGTAATGTTTTTATCAGGTAGGCTGGCCTGGGGGTGAGTTTATGGAACCCATGGGGAGGTGGCTTGAAAAACTTTGGGAACTGTTGCTCTAACCACTCCACCGCAATGCCTCTCTTCCCCTGCTACCACCAGAGCCAGCAGCGCTGGCAGAACTCCATGCACCACTTGCCGCGGCAAACCTTAAATGCGGTCCTTTTCCCTCACCTTGCCTCTTCCTTTCATTAGAATACGGAAGTCTACCTACCTGCGGTTGCAGCTGCTAGCCAAGGAGGAATACAAGCTCAGCCACCTGATGGAAGAATCCTTGCTGATGGACAAGATCGCGCCCATCTTGTACAAGCTTCACCTGGAAGCAATGGACAGAAGGCTCCGGATAGTCCTCAAGGCCGTCAGTGACTGTATAGAGAAAGATGGCTACAGCAACGTCGTCGAAAATGACTTTGTCTCCGACGTGAACACGATGGCTACCAAGAGGTAGTGGAGATCGCAGGACCACGTTTTTATTGGTTCCGTGAAAGAAAGAACCGGAGCCGGGGAGGGAGGAACAGTCTTGCGAGGGACTGTGTATGCCGCTGTGTGAATTCAGTGAATTCAGAAATTGCGATAATAACCATTCTCAAAGTAGCTAAGGCGTTGACTCTGCAGAGGATTTAGCTCTGGGGCTCGGGCGCAACCAGATGGACCAGTTTGGATGTCCCTTGGGGAATCTACAAGTTTTTGGCAGATGCGGCCTCCCAGTTGCCACGGCCTCCATGCAGTCCTGCTTCCCTTCAGCCCTAAATTATTTCTTCCCGTTGCCCGTGGCAGCGCAAGGGTTACACCTTGTGGGCGGAGCTTCTGGCAAGCCCCGCCTTGTGTGGTGTTGCTGTAGATCCTGCGATGTGGTTGTGGCCACGCCCTCTCCAACCTATGCGCAGACACAAGACACACAGGCATGCGGGGCGCATGGGCGAAGCATACCAGCAATGTGGGGAAGGGCTTGTAGGAAATTTTGAGGTGGGTAAAGGAATAGTTGTCTATCTCCGGATTAAGTGATTAGAAAAAGAAATGCACTCATTGCCACACTTTTTAAAAAGAGCCGATCCCCAAAACGTGATTTGGAGAAATATTTTGAGAACATGAATTGCCTGGTGGCAAAATGCACTTCTTTCCTTTCCTTTTGAGCTTATTTTGTTTGTACAGAAAGCAGATCTTTATTTAATATTTTGTATTTATATATGGAAAAAGTTGTCCTTTTTGTTTTGTTTTGTTTAAAAAATGCAAGCCTGAGGGAGGGAAGGAGAAAGCAACCATCTCATGTTCACAGCTCACGATTTACTATCAAGGAAGGATCATACAGAAATAAGTCAACACTGTTTGCAACTATCCTGGGACTGTTTCCACTTAGGAATCTCAAGCAGGGAGAGAATCGAACCATTATGTGCTCCCCAAGTTCAAAACTGCATGCGCATAGGAAATGTAACATGTCAAGGGGAAGGTTTGGCCTATAAATATTGTTCCTGGCATGCTAGCTTTCAAAGTGCAAAAGAATTGGCGACATGGAAGAAGCTTTCTCCTCCCCCTCCACACCCACAGAGACATATTTAAATGGTACAGTCTTATTGAAGAACATGCTTAGCAATCAAAGAATCAGAGAATTGCAGAGTTGGAAGGGACCCTGTGGATCATCTAATCCAACCCCTTGCAATGAATCTCAACTAAAGCATCCATGACAGGTGGCCATCCAACCTCTGCTTAAAAACCTCCATTGAAGGAGAGTCCACCACTTTCTGAAGCAGTACGTTCCATGGTCAAACAGCTCTTACTGTCAGATAGCTATTCCTGATGTCTCGTCGGAATCTCCTTGTGACTTGAATCCGTTAGTTTGGGTCCTACCATCCGGAGCTTGCTCCATCTTCCATATAAAGATGGCTATAACATCTCCTCTCAGTCTGCTCTTGACCAGGCTAAACAGTTGCCTCAACCATTCCTCATAAGGCTTGGTTTCCAGACCCTTGTTCATCTTGGCCATCCCCCTTTGCACATGTTCCAGCTTTTTAAATTGTGGTGCTCAGAACTGCACACAGTACTCTGGGTGTGGTCTGACCAAGGCAGACTAGAATGGTACTATTACTTCACATGATGGGGAAGAAATTTGGTTCAGTTGATATTTGAAGGTGAACCTACTTACCGCAATGCTACATGAACCAAAATGCAGCCATCCTTCGAAATTCTGCATTTTGCAGGGCAGTTCTCTAAGCAAGTGCAAAATGTGCAAAAAAATATGTATGCTCCCATAAAGCTTGGGTCAGAATGAACATATTAGTCTAGCATTATATTGATCCAAATCGCTTGAGAAAACATGTGCATTAAGTAAAATTGCAAACCAGAATGTGTCTACTAGGAAGAATTTTGCACTAAGATGCTGGTAGATTTTCATGAGGACTTACTTTTTAAAAATTGCAAACTGGTGTGGAAATGTGAAGAAATGAACTCAGCACTGGCAGAAATGAGAAACGAGGAGAAACCGAAATTGAGAGATCCGCCCATCCCTAGCTATGCCTTCTGCGTTTATTTCTTAATGTGCCATTAAGATTCTTGTGTTCGGGTTGTTTCCTTCACTTTATTTAAATTGCTTCCGCCCCAACCCCACCCATGTCTGCTCAGCGCTTCAAGGATGGAGACATCTCAGAAACTGTTTTCAAAGGCAAAAAGCCCCACTCGATAAACGGCAACCCGCCTAGACATAGTCAAAGCTACAGCGACGTAGTCAAGAAGCGGATTTTGATAATTTGTGCATTGACAGGAATACTTGAATGTGGTTTTACAAAGTGATGTAAAAAAAGATATATGACAAATTGTACTATTTATCCATAAGGGAAAGTAGCGGCTCTTATCTTTCTAGACTGTCATAGCAGAGCAGCTGCTTTCCAGACTTTGCTTTTGATAGTTTTTGTGTAAATATATACATATACGAGTTTAAAAAAAACGACCTGAAGATGAAAAAAACAGACAAAAAAAAGAGGCTGCTTTTGGCAGTGATAGACTTACTTTTGCAGCAATTTTTTTTTTTTTTGGTGGATTTGTTTGCAATGTGGTCCCAGTGCAATAAAGATATGGCAAATGTGTAGCCAGAAAGTCTATGTGATGCTTATTTTGTCCATTTCAGCAGAACGAAATAAGGAAGAACGAAAACTCGGGAGAAAGAACTCACTGTGTAGTAGGGCTTCCCTCCTCCAGATGTGGCTAGACCACAGCTCCCATCACTCCAGCCAACAACGTCTGGAGAGCTCCAGGGTCTCCACCCTGCTGTATAATCAGAGAGATATCCGTATGGAAACAGGCTCTGAGCTGGCCCTGCCCAGCCAGGGTCCCCATTGGACAGGAAGGGCTTCCTGTTGGACTGGGAACTTGTCCCAGCAATGAGATTCTCTTCTTGGCTCTGCTGCATTCTCTGCCTTTCTTGGCCGCGACTTCTTGGCTCCTCTCTCGGTTCCTACTTATCGACTCTCCTCCAACAGCTACCTACAGCTCAGCCCTGACAGCTTGGGTGCAAACAGAGCCCTCAGTCACAGGTGCAAAGTGCCGGGTCTGCATTCGGGGTTGAATTTCACCTTAAGTGTTCTCTGGCAGCGACACTTCATGCTGAGGGCATTGCATGCGTGCATGTGTGGCTGGGAGGTTGAAACACCTTTTTCTGCTTGTGTGACAGCCAGATTAGCAGAAGAAGATTCAGCGGCTCTGAAAGGGTGTCACTGTTTATTAGATCAGGAATCCGAGAGCTCAGGGGAATTAACATGATGAAGCGCAATGTCCTCTTAGAAGCTCAGCACACATTCTTCCAAAGGAGGGGGGCGGTTGCTTGAGTGCACCTTAAATCAGGGGGAGGAAACATCCATAGGAATAAGAAAAGTTGCAAGGCTTCAATGGTCATGGCATTTTTCCAGCCAGAGCTCACTGGAACTTTCAGGTGGGTTCCATTGCCATTCTAAGAGAACAAGGAAGGTGTTCATGGTGAGTTCTGGCAGCCCTTTTTCTAGAAAAATAGAACTGGTTATTTCTAATTACATCCCACCTTTGCTCCAGGGGGCATGCATCCCCTCTCTGTTTTATCCTCACAACAACCCTGTGAGGTAGGTTAATGCTGAGAGACTGTGACTGTTGCAAGGTCCCCCAGAGAGCTTCATGACCGAGTGGGAGGATTCGAACCCAAGTCTCCCAGGTCCTACTCCAACTACTACACCACACTGGCTCTCAATAAGATGTGCTATCACAAAGCAGAGTTCAGTTGCTTGTTAGTTGTTCAGATCAAGAACCACATAACACCGGTCCTGAGAGATCTGCATTGGCTCCCAGTACGTTTCCGAGCACAATTCAAAGTGTTGGTGCTGACCTTTAAAGCCCTAAATGGCCTCAGTCCAGTATACCTGAAGGAGCATCTCCACCCCCATCGTTCAGCCCGGACACTGAGATCCAGCACCAAGGGCCTTCTGGCAGTTCCCTCATTGCGAGAAGTGAGGTTACAGGGAACCAGACAGAGGGCCTTCTCAGTAGAGGCGCCCGCCCTGCGGAACACCCTCTCTTCAGATGTGAAGGAAATAAGCAGCTATCCTATCTTTAAAAGGGAGCCCTGTTTAGGGAGCCCTGTTTAGGGAAGTTTTTAATATTTAATGCTGTACTGTTTTTAACACTTGATTGGGAGCTGCCCAGAGTGGCTGGGGAAACTCAGCCAGATGGTTGGGCTATAAATAATAAATTATTATTATTATTATTATTATTATTATTATTATTATTATTATTATTATTGTGAAATATTTTCTACCATATACCCAGCACACAATAAAGCGAAAGTTAGGATTTGCAGTTTTTTCAAATTCGGCAAATGTTCTGGTGTCGCTGCTTGAGTTTCAGATGTGCCGCTTCAGATTCAAAATCTGAATTTACACTTCAAATGTGAAATGTCGGCAACATGCCATTGAGGCTTTGTTAGTTGTTCTGGGATGGGAAGTTTTGCAAACAATTCTACAGGATTTCAGCAGGCAGCTGCGAGATAGGCACTGAATGGAAGAGAAGTGGTATGTGTGCCCCGAAACATTTGCAGGTGAAACTGCAGAAAGTGGGATTGAGTATAACTGCCCCAATACCATCATGAACACAAATAATCATGAACGGACAAAAAAAAAAAGATGTCTTGGCCCACATTCCTAGTCAAAACCATTTTCCTAACTCAGTATTGTCTACACTGACATGCAGTGGTTTTGCAGGGTCTCAAAAAATTGAGTCTTTTTCCAGACCTACTGTATTTTTCGCTCTATAATATGCACCAGACCACAAGACGCACCTAGTTTTTGGAGGAGGAAAACAAGGAAAAAAATATTCTGAATATTCTGGGATAGCTGCGCAGCCTGCATTCGCTCCATAAGACACACACACATTTCCCCATACTTTTTAGGAGGGAAAAAGTGAGCCTTATAGAGCAAAAAATACTGTATCTAGAAATGTCAGGGGTTGATCCTGGGCCTCTCTACGTGCGAAGTAGATGCTCTGTCATTAAGCAGTGGCCCTTTCCCAGAGTGGTTTTGGCTTTATAGCTTTGTGTTTTGGCAGACATCAAATATGAAACCTCCACAAGCTGTCCAACACTGTCAGTTATTAAATATTTCACGGAGCTGTCAAATAACATTTGAATATTAAACACTATTGCACACCGACCTTCAGATGCTGTCAGATACCAAGATCCATTGTACATCAGCTAAGAAATACTGTCTCCAGTGCTAAAGATCATTGCAATGCCATCAAGTCAAATACTGCCAAGCTGCTGCCATTGCATGTCTGGATTAAATGCTAAAGAGCATTGCATGCCTACTGTCCCAATATCAAATCAGGAAATCAAATATCATATATAATGTCAATTGCATGGGTGATATTCTAAGAATATCTTTCAATACATGTGAAAATGTAAGGTGTCGTCATGTTCTGGCAGCCATGCTAACCGCAGCATGCGAAATGGCAGGCAGGGCCAGGTGAGATGTTTAATGTGCCTATAGTGAGGTTTTAAGGGACGGGGGTGGTGCTGTGGGTTAAACCACAGAGCCTAGGACTTTCCGATCAGAAGGTCGGCGGTTCAAATCCCCGGGACAGCATGAGCTCCCGTTGCTCGGTCCCTGCTACTGCCAACCTAGCAGTTCGAAAGCACGTCAAAGTGCAAGTAGATAAATAGGTACCGCTCCAGCGGGAAGGTAAACAGCGTTTCCATGCACTGCTCTGGTTCGCCAGAAGCGGCTTAGTCATGCTGGCCACATGACCCGGAAGCTGTACGCCGGCTCCCTCGGCCAATAAAGCGAGATGAGCACCACAACCCCAGAGTCGGTCATGACAGGACCTAATGGTCAGAAGTCCCTTTACCTTTACCTTACACTGACATTAGTTTGCCCGTCTTCCATGCATCTGGAGTCAGGAAGCAAAGCAGACCCAAAGCTGAGGACCAACCAAGGAATAACATTCACACCCCTCCTGCCTTGCAGTTCTTGGTCAAATAAGAGCTTGCCAAACCCACAAAAGGACTACCTTCATAATCAGTTGTTGATCAGATGCATCCAGCCCTGACTTCTGATTCCTCAGAGCCCAAACCCCTGACTTTTCAAGTTCCTCCCTAACTCAGCTCCATCCCCTCAACTCACCAGAAGGCCAGTATTTATTTTATTTTTAAAAACCAGAGGCTGGCAGATGCCAGATCAACGGGTCACATCCAAGGCAAGGCCTTTTGACAGGTTCCGTGCTAAACTGCAAAGAGAACTCTCTCCAGACTCTCCATATAATCAGTGTTAACAATTCCCCAGAAAGCTAAGAGGCACTTAAAATCTTTTTTTCCCTAGCCCTCAAAGCCTGCTATTGTGAGCCTTTGATAAATAAATAAGCTGAGCGTCTCTTTCACTGTCTCAGGCATAATTCCCACTATAAATAGCCCATTCTGTTGATTTTTAAATAATTCTTATTAATCAGCAAAGTCAGTGGCAGTTTTATAAAAGCCAGATTAAGTCCATTATATTTCTCTGACTGTCCTATTCACCGCTGAATAGTTTTACCGATTCTATGGGTTCCTTACTTAATGCTGTTCAAAAAATAAAATAAAATATTTTATTGTGATATGCCTTGACATTCATCTTACTCCTTTAATATATATATATATATATATATATTCTTTCCTTGCATGGGGGATTCAGCTATGCTTCTTTATAAACCTCTCAACATCAGAGGTTTCTCAAAGTTGGGCAGCTTTTTGAAAGAGGTGTTGGGCAGAGTGATCCTATTAGTGTGGGGGAGAGGGAAAATCCTTGGGGAAAGAGTTACCAAATCCACACACACACACACACACACACACACACCACCCCGTTTGTGCCGGCCAAGAGAGAAAGCAGAATATATATTTGGAGGGGAGAGCAATTAGGGAACAAGAAATAGTGTCATTGGAGTCAGGGTCTGGGACCCAAAGTCCCAGTGGTGAGCCTATAACAGGAGATGGAACATAAGGAAATTTTGCCCACCTTCCACAGTGGGCGGTGTTGTGGCTGGGCATCCGGGACCTTCAGTGACCCGGCTGTGGGGTGGAGGGATGCTGCCCGTGTCATACTGACTCCCGGATGCGTCACACCCTTGTAGCAATCGTCACAACTTTGTAAGGTAAGACATTGGGCTAGCTTTTGTTTAAGGGAGAGGAGATTGTAGCCTCCGCCTGCCCCTCCGCAATAAGGGTATCCTGTTAAAGGGATCTGGGGTGTGGATCCTGTCTGAAGCCTGGGCATGGGCTAGGGCCATGCCACGACCCCAATGGGGACCCCATGAGGTGCCCCAATTATTACTACATATGTAATAATAATAATAATAATAATAATAATAATAATAATAATAATAAATTTATACACCGCCCTCCCCGGCAAGAGCCGGGCTCAGGGCGGCTAACACCAATTAAATTTCAGTAAAAACATAATAAGAAAAAAGAAAAAGAAAAAAAAACACAATTTGAAATACAGGTTAAAATGCAATTTAAAATGCAACATCATTTTAAAAGTCAAAACTGTAAGGGGAGGGAAACATAAGGGTCAGACTGAGTCCAAACCAAAGGCCAGGCAGAACAGCTCTGTCTTGCAGGCCCTGCGGAAAGAGGTCAAGTCCCGCAGGGCCCTAGTCTCTTGTGACAGAGCATTCCACCAAGCTGGGGCCAGTACTGAAAAGGCCCTGACCCTAGTTGAGACCAACTTAACCACTTTGTGACTTGGGACCTCCAAAATGTTGTGATTTGTGGACCTTAAGGTCCTCCGTGGGGCATACCAGGAGAGGCGGTCCCGTACGTACATAGAGCTTTAAAGGTCAAAACCAGCACCTTAAACCTGACCCTATACTCCACCAGGAGCCAGTGCAGTTGGTAAAGCACTGGAGGAATGTGATACCACGGCAAGGCTCCCCCTACTGGTGGTTTACCCTTAGTGAGACTCCCTGAAGACTGGCAGGAGTCGGGATATAGCCAAGCTTCACCCAATGCCTAAGCCAAACCACTCACATCTGTAACCAATAACGTTGTGGCCTAATTTATCCCATTAACCTAAAATATTTGTGTCCATGTGTTTATTATCTGAGGGAACTGTGGGGCATGGAAGTAGGGGAAGGAAAATGGGAAAAGGACAAGCCCAGAGGAGGAGTCCAAGGATGAAAAGGGGTGTGTGAGCTCTTGTAGAAAAAGTCCCATCCAGTAGGATTATATTAGCTGTCCAAGGACCTTATGGAGGGCAAGAAGTGATGGATAAACATAGAGTAACTATAGCATCTAGTATCTTGCTTTTGAATTATGGTGCTGGAGGAGACTCTTGAGAGTCCCATGGACTGCAAGAAGATCAAACCTATCCATTCGTAAGGAAATTAGCCCTGAGTGCTCACTGGAAGGAAAGATCGTGAAGCTGAGGCTCCAATACTTTGGCCACCTCATGAGAAGAGAAGACTCCCTGGAAAAGACCCTGATGTTGGGAAAGATGGAGGGCACAAGGAGAAGGGGATGACAGAGGACAAGATGGTTGGACAGTGTTGTCAAAGCTACAAACATGAGTCTGACCAAACTGCGGGAGGCAGTGGAAGACAGGAGTGCCTGGCGTGCTCTGGTCCATGGGGTCACAAAGAGTCGTACACGACTAAACGACTAAACAACAACAATCTCACCTTGAGTTTCTACAATGGAAGAAAGATGGGATAGAAGTCTGCTGAAATAATACAACACACACACAAATTTATGGATTCTATTCATGGCTTGTATATGTTTCCCAATAAAGGCAGTTCTTTGGATGACTTACAACAGAAGTAAGAACTGCCAGATACCAAAACCATAAAAGCGTAATTGATACTTTGCTAGCAGCTGCCCGATCAGTGCAGATAGCACGGCAAATTGAAATCTTATCAAAACACCTACAGAATTAGATTGGGGTTTTTTAAAAAAATAATCTGGGGTTTATTCATGACCGATAAATTAGCATGGCAAATTAGGACTCCAAAGGGGATCGTTTTATGGAAGAAATTTGGTGAGCAATCACATATTTGGAAACAGAGCCTATGAACTGGGACGAGGAAACAAGGAGCGAATGATATATTTGTACTAATTGCCTCTGAAGAAATTGCTTTCTGTTTGTTTTACGCTAAGTGAACCCGAATAAAAGTTTGCAACTGGGGAGGGTAATTATAATTATTTTTGTTATTTTCAGGGAAGTAGGGGGATCATTGTTTCATGTTTTATGCATTATGGGCTATGAAAATTCAAGGAAATGACAAGTTGCCCAAACCATAAAAGTTTAACATAGCACATTACAGCATATAAGCAGCAACAGAGGATAATACCAATATAGCAAAACTCCCAACAGCCCCCACCCCCTGCCTCAAAGTTTCAACAGCTCTTTAAACTCCCCAAATACCCAAGAGATACAGAAAGCATTAAGAGTTTTCCAGATCTGAAAGCCCCGGAAAATGAAAAACATTTTCCCCTGGCATAGAAAAGACTGCAGCTTATGTGCCAGCTGAACCTCTGGGGAGGGCATTCGATGCCATGCCATCCTCGAAAAAGTCCTCCTCTCAGATAGCCACCCACTGAACTGGCAGGGGCACAAAAGAAATGGTCTCAGATAAGCATTGATTGGTGAAAATATACAACTGGCTACTGAAGTATGAAACAGAGCAGATCAGGTTAAAGATTACTGTACATGTGGTTTAATGGGCTCAGAAAGTTGGAGGAAATAGCGCAAGGATGGAAGAATGAGGAAATCCCGACAAAAGAACAGTGGCAAGAGAAACTGATGAATTATGCAGAACTGGCTAAATTGACATATAAATTGCGAGATAAGGACAACTGTGACTTTAAAGAAGAATGGGAACTTTTCACAAATTACCTAAAAAAAACAACAAAATGAATTGGACTCCTTGGCAGGTTTTGAATAAGCATACACAAATTTATTGATTGATAATATGGTAGATAGATAACATAAGGATTTGCATAATTTTATAACATGCAGAGAATAATATGTGTTGAAAAATCAGAGAGAGGAGCTGAGGGAAGTCTCTGGGGGAGGGGAGGGAGGGTTTGAGGTGGGAGGGAAAATGGGGGGAAATAATAAATATGATATGTTTTGATAAGTTGTTATGTTGAAATTGCCAATAAAAATATATTTTTTAAAAAAAAAGAAAGAAAGTTGGAGAAAATATACCAATGGAGGTTTGGGAGAAGCTACAGATAATTGCATTGACCAAACTGCGGGAGGCAGTGGAAGACAAAAGTGCCTGGCGTGCTCTGGTCCATGGGGTCACGAAGAGTCGGACACGACTAAACGACTAAACAACAACAGATAATTGCACAGTTCTCCCTGCATTCGGGGATGAGGGGGAAATTGTTATAAAATAATGTGCAAGTGGTCTGTTATTTATCCATATAAATAAAAAAAATATTCCCTCACATGTTGGAAATGTCAGAAAGGAAAATGCGTCCGTCCCCCCCACATGTGGTGGAAAGGTGAGCTAGAAAAAAGAAAAAGAAAGGATAAAAGCTGAGTTAGGAAGAATTTTGGGTTATGAGGTTCTGCTGGATCCAGTAATATTCCTGTCGAATGATTTGGAAAGATTGACAAAGGAAGAACATAAAGAAATGAGTTATTATTTATCAGCAGCTTCCAGAATCTTAGACACTGGGGAATGTCAAAGAATGGCACGATAAAATATGGGACAGTAAATAATGGCAGAATGAATGTATTATGTAAAATTCAAGGATTACAATTATAGGCAAAAAAAAATTTATGTGAAGAAGGAACCAATTTGTGGATTATTGTAAGCTACCCGGAGTATATCCGAGTGCTAGTTATTGATGACGGCAGCTGGATATTGTTTGTATAATGAGCCTCTCTCCTTTTTGTCAATACGGCTTTGAAAAGTGTGTGTGTGTGTGTGTGTGTGTGTGTGTGTGTGTGTGGTCTCTGAAGATGATCATCGGATCCAGGTAGGTACCTGTGGAGGGAAGTGTTCCTTCAGACAAGACTAATAATTATTCATACAATGTATAATAACAAATAACACATTTCTGGCATTTGCTATCATCATCATCGTTCTCTCCATTTACACGTTGCTTACTACCTATGAAATGTATCAAAACAACAGCAAAAACCATAGAAATGCAAAACTATTAAACTAGTGCTCATTCTACAATATTAGAACAAGGAGAAATCTCACCCCGTCCCACTAAAAGATGAAAACCACAGTGTTATTTTTGCTATGTTCACTAGAACCACACCAGTGTGCTCCCCTAAATCCACCTCTGACCTATGTGACCAGTCTAGACAGCATTGCCCTCCCTCTAGTAGGTTTCGCTTTTGTCTAATGATGTCACCTTAGTGATGTCAATTGCCATTGGAATGCAATCATGCCCAGTATGTGATTCCAGATTGGCAACAACAACACAAAGATGAATGTTGGAGGGGAGTGGGATGGCCATAGACTTTGGGGAAAGTGGCTGCAAACAGCCACAAACTTAGTTATCAGTTGTGTTTTGGTGGAGCTAGGAAAGCCCACTATACATTTACCTTAGCTGTATTGTCTTTTGTTTGCCAGGAATTGACTTTGTGTTGGCCTTTGGCCATCACTCTGTCTTTGAGACTCTCTTTCAAAACAGACTTGTTAATTCCTGGAAAGCAGGAAGAGGGAAACTCATCTGTTATTCATGCGAGTGGCTGTATGGATGTGTATCGGGCCCCGCTGGGATTCTGGAGTTCTGGCAGATGAGATAATACATTGGCACCAGCGGAGGAAAGGGAAAGAAGTGGAAGATCTATGGCAAGGAGCAGAGTCCTATCGCAGCTCAGATCCGTGTACTGAGGAGGCCCACGAACTACTAAGGAGGAGAGTACAGTTGGAGACAAAATGTCTTTGCATACCAGTTGTTGGGAACTGTAAGGTGTGTTATTGCACTCAGGTCCTGCTTATCGGCTTCTCATTGGAACACCTGGTTGGTCACTGTACGAACAGGATGCTGGATTGGCCTGATCCAACAGGGGTCTTCTTATGCTCTTAGGAACACATTTCAACAAGTCCATTTCTCCAAGGAGCTTCAGCTGTTATGGAATGCAGATGGGCAGGCGAGAAAGGACAGGAAGAGCAACTGACATACTTCCTGTTCTCTGCACTTATTTGTATTGCTTGTCCTCTTTGTACTGCTTCCCTGCTTCCCTTGCAATTGAATGTTACGTTCTTACTGCAAGGACACCTTGCGTTTCCTAGCCCTGCCCCACAAAAGCCCATCCTTTCTGATGTCTCCGTCATCATCCAAAGGCAGCTTCAGAAGCGGAAAGTGTTGGCAAGAGCCAGAAAGTAGGAAATCATGGTGTCTTAAGCCCTTTAAGAGAAACCTAAGGCAGTAACTCATATGATGATGCATGATATACTGGACTTCACAGCGCCTTTATCAAAACAGCTAGACATTGACAATGTGGCATTGAAAACACCTCTTTGAATAATTATTATTTATTAAATCTCTATAGAGCCCATCGTATGAGGTTCACAGGGTAGTTTACAATATGAAAACACAAAAATCATAACATAGTAATAAACAAAAACAATAATGTTCCCCAGTTTAAAAGGTCATAGGTTGTTTAATTAGCCAAAGACCTGGGACAAATGGAATGTCTTTTCCTGGCACCTAAAGATATGTAATGAAGGCACCAGGTGAGCCTCCTTCGAGAGAGCATTCCACAAGCAGGTAGCTACCACAAAAAAGGGCCCACTTACATGTTGCCATCCTCTGGAACTTTTGTGGAGGGGGCCCATGAAGAAGGGCCTCAGATGATGATGACAGGGTCCAGGTCAGTTCAAATGGGGAGAGGCATATGATATGGGCATGTGCTGTGCTTAGGTATGGAATAATCTGTCCCTTTCACTTTTCTGAATTTCTCAAACATTTTGAAAGTAACCTCAGTTCTCCAGAATTCTAAAGTAATTTGCTATTTTTAAAAAAGCAACTCGTGAAAACTCCTCCATGTTTTAGTGCAAATGACATATTTTTGTATGCAGTTTTGACTAATGGATAACTTTTCCGGTAGCAGTTTCTCCTAATACAATGCATTTTTTCTATGCCGTTTTTGCTAATATATTGCATTTTTATGCACACATTAGTCTAATACATGCATTTTTGTAAGCATTGCTTGGTTGGAGAACTGCATCACAAAATTCAGAGAAGTGCAAATTTCGAAGGATGGCTGGACTCTGGTTCCCACGCTTTGGGTTGACAATCTTAGGGACTGGCAACCCCAGAGGTGGTGCCAATTGGGCTCACGGAAATGGGGTGGTGTGTGACTGGGCAACAAGAGCAAGGAGGAAAGTCAACCAGCAATATTTTCCACCAAAACCTAGAATTGGCCTTGGCGTTATATGATTGCAAAAGATAGCGATTTCTTCCATTTATCCCGAAATGTGCATATGCAATTTCAAGGTCCTTTGGCCATTATCTCACAAGTGCTACTACCACAAAGAGCTTTATTCGAAAACCCACAGTCCTCCGCTCCACAATTTCCCATGTATCATATTTAAGTAAGATGCAGGATGAAGTTACGGTGACTGACAATAATTTTCATCACCGGGGCTGCCGAAATTGCAGCTAGAGCCCTCGTGCCCCATTACTTCCCCAGGCAAAGATCCACTTGATTTATGGAAAACTGCAATATATATCATCCTGTTCGGGCCTGCAGGCATGCTGCAATCATTATGAATGCAGCCCCAGTGAATGATGAATAATCCTCTTCCCTGCATAATCTCAGACCTACCAGACGTCGGCTTTGAGGGTCTCGCTGACCAGGACTTTAAAGTCATATTTGAGTACAGACTATTATTTATTAACAGAACTCTGTCGGAGGGAAAGCCTGCATAATGCGATAGTAGTTATTGCATGCAACATCTCTGTTCCAGTAGCATCACAGCTGATAAAGGCCAAATCATCCGCAGTCCAGGGTAGTGCGTAGGTTTTGCCCATATTGCTGGGTTCTCCTCAAACGTTTTATTTCATCTTTTCCCATCATTACATTTCATTGTATCCAGGAAGAACAAGGTGGTATAGGTGGTTCTCTTCCTCCCCATTTTATCCTTGCAATAGCCCTGTTAGGTAGGTTAGGCTGAGAGGCAGTGACTGGCCCAAGGTCAGTCACCCACCCAGAGACTCGTAATCTGGTGAACCAGGTTCGCTTCCCCGCTCCTCCACATGCAGCTGCTGGGTGACCTTGGGCTAGTCACACTTCTCTGAAGTCCTTCAGCCTCACTCACCTCACAGAGTGGTTGTTGTGGGGGAGGAAGGGAAAGGAGAATGTTAGCCGCTTTGAGACTCCTTCGGGTAGTGATAAAGTGGGATATCAAATCCAAACTCTTCTTCTTCTTCTTAACTTCATGGCTGAGCAGGGATTTGAACCCTGGTCTCCCAGGTCCTAGTCTAACACTCTCACCCCTACACTACACTGACGGCCATTCGTGTTTGTGGGTAAATTAAGACGCCTAGGGTGTCCATTTACGGCTCACTCTCATGGACTAGTTGGATACAGAGGAATGGTAGGAGGAAACAGCTGGGGAACCATCAAGGGAACAAGGCTCAGAGCCTGGGGAATGGTGGTAGGACGACAGTAAGTGGTCAGAGCAGCAGTGTAGCTAGCTGTTGAGTTACTTGGGGCGGCGCACACACCCCACAGCCGGGGGCAGAGTGAGCCACCCATAGGGGCAGGGCAAGCTGCCCATGGGACGGGGCGAGCCAAGGCATGGCACACTGCATGGATGTGCTGGTCCCGGGGGGGGGGGAAGGTACTATTACCGTAGCCTAAGTTCAGTCCAGAGTCATAAGCCGGATAGACGATCACCAGATGAGACGCGAGGTCCGAAACAGGGAGCCGGGCGGAGAACAGGGACGCTGGTAGGGCAGAAGCAGGAAGCTGGGCGAGGAACAGGAACACCGGAGAGCAGGAAGCCGGGCGAGGGACAGGAACACCGGAGAGTCAGGAGTAGGAAGCCGGGCGAGGAACAGGAACACCGGAGAGCAGGGAGCCGGGCGAGGAACAGGAACCCCGGAGAGTCAGGAGCAGGAAGCCAGGCGAGGAACAGGCACACTGGAAATGCAGATCTAGGACTGGGTAAGAGAAGGTACTCCACAACGACGTTGCTCCCGCAACCTGGGACCGGGCTGCCTGACCTTTATCTTCTTCTAAGGCCGGGGGCGGTCCCGGCCCCCAGAAGCCCCACCTCTCTTGGCCTTAAGGCGAGCACTCCTCCTGGGAGACACCAGTTCCCTTCACCTCTCTGCCCTAAGCCTCTGCAGATCAGGAGAGGCCGAAGGGTTACTGGGCCCCGGGGGAGGCTCACCTGTAGCCACTGAGTCTTCCAGCACCTCTGGGGCCTGAATGATTTCACCTGGTGCCTGCTCTTGAGTTTCCTCAGCATCTAGGCCTTGCCCAGTTCAGCCGGCCCTGGAGGCGGGGACTCCTGTGCCGGCTGGGATTCCTCCGGATCGCTCTCAGACTCGGAATCCCAGGCCATCACAATGGAGTCTCTCCACAACCTCCCCTCAGCTGTAGGGTGGCTGAGGTGGTGGGCAGACGCAAGCCCAACACTGCTCGAAAAAGCAGTATGGAGCTTGCAGGCAGTCCGCCCACCAAATCCCCCTCAGGAGAGATGCGTGGCTCAGGCACACTGCAGGCCCCATGGTGTGATGCCCAGTGCCCCCCGACTCACCTAGCTACACCTCTGGATTAGGCAGATTCATGGAGGAGAGAGCTGTCAAAGGTTACTAGCCATAAATGCTGTGCTCTGCCTGCAAAGTTGGAGGCAGCAATGCTTATGGTTTCTGGAAATCACTCAAGGGGAGTGTGCTCCTTCAGTGGCATAGGAAGGGGCATGCGGTGGGTGCGGAAGTTATTTTTTTCAAAAACACATATTTTTGCCATTTTGTCACCCCCCTCAGTGATGACACCCAGGGCAGCCTGCACCCACCACACACCCCTTCCCATGCCACTGGGTCAGAGGGAGAAGACTGGGAAGGGGAGCGTGTTGGAAGCTAGGAGGTAACAGGGCTTAGTGAGCAGAGAGAGTCTGTGACAGAGATCAGAGTCCAGAATCAGAGGCAGCAGCTGAAGCAGGAGCTGCCAAATATCAATTCAGACCATTGGCCCCTTTTGCTCAGTAGCGTCCACAGTGATGGGCAGAGGCTCTCCAGGATTTCAGACAGGGCACATTGCCAGCCAGCCATACCTGGATAGGTTTGCCCAATCAGGAGCATCCTGGACCCTGAGATTGCAAAGTCCAAATTTGAGCCCTAGACCCTGGTGATGTCATGGGGGTGGGCTCTGGAGACAGATGTTAATTGGGAGAGGGGAGGGTAGGAGGACAGACCCTCCATATGTGCCATAATTACACATACAGTGGTACCTCGGGTTAAGTACTTAATTCGTTCCGGAGGTCCGTTCTTAACCTGAAACTGTTCTTAACCTGAAGTACCACTTTAGCTAATGGGGCCTCCCGCTGCTGCCGCGCCGCCAGAGCACGATTTCTGTTCTCATCCTGAAGCAAAGTTCTTAACCCGAGGTACTATTTCTGGGTTAGCAGAGTCTGTAACCTGAAGCGTATGTAACCTGAAGCGTATGTAACCTGAGGTACCACTATACATACACAAGTATGTATGTGTGTATATCACTCTTGCCCACATGGATATTCAAGCCCTCCACATGCTGCATGATGAGGACCAGGAAAACCTGGAGACTTCACCTCAGTCCTGGAGCTCCAGCAACCCTATATCTGGCTATGCTGAAGTTTGAACCCAGGATTTTCTGCATGCAAAGCAGACGAGCTAACCCTGAGCTACCTTGTCTTCCCTATGCTCCATAGGGTGATAGCTCACGGTCAACCAGGGCATGGGTAAGATTGGCCAGGCTCTCTCTGCCTGGGGAAGAGTTTCAGCTGATGCACCAGAATTTCTATTAGAAGGCCTTTCTGCCCACACCCAACTCTAGCATCTACCCAGGGCATTGCTAGAACCAGGCATTCTTTAGATAGTATGGCTTGGGACCTGCATGAATTAGTTTGCTTTCCCAATCAAGGGGGGGAAACCCAGATGTCAGGGGCTCAGGGGGAGAGCCACAGGGGGAAGAGGAATTGGAGAGTGAATCTGAGGGGAGCTTAGGAGGGTATGACAGTGACCCGAGAGATTCAATGAGCTTCTCCAGTGAATCAGAAGATTCCCAGAAAGAGGCGCCCAGTTTTAGGGCAAGGGGGGCCAGCGGTGAGTCTCAAAGTGGCAGTTGGAGGTCCGGGCCAGCTTCTCCGGCCGAGGGGAGGGAGGAGGAAGGAGAAACCCGCAGATCGGAACTGACCACGCCTCCGTCAGAGAGTGGGGGGGCGGAGCGGAGGTCAGCTGCGGCTAGCCCCCCCGAGGGGTAGAGCAGTGACAGAAGCAGTGTGGCCGTTAGGAGGAAGGTGACCAGCTGGGCGCGCGCGCCAAGTTCAAATGTGCAGGCGCGCGAGCCAGCAGAGAATCCGGATTGGGAGCCGGGTCCCAAAGCCCGCCGGAGACAGGGGGAGGAGTCGGAGGAATCCGCTTCCGAAGAGTCCAGGAGGGTTGGGACCCCAGAGGGCAGGAGGACCCAGAGGAGAAAGGAGCAAAGGGAGAAACGGAAAAGGTGGGGCAAAGCTCGGCTGTTAAACTGGTGCCGAGGAGGGGAGGAGTCAGACGGAGCTTTGACGGTCTAAGGCTACAGACGTAGAGTTGCGCGCCACGGATGTAACATCAGCAATGAACTTCAATAAAGGCTTTCGTATACAAAGAGACACTGGCGTTGGTCCTTTGTGAGCTGGGACCTGAGGCGACTCTGACACCAGACTTCTTGTACAAGCAGCTGAGGCGGAGGCATATTCAAATAAGTTCACACCATGAGGGGGGAAAGATAAATTAGTTGCACCCTGTTCCAACGGCGCAACTGTCCCCTGTGAGAAAAGGTGTGATTTCCAATCTGTTTTTGATGAACAGCTGTTTCTGCTTAGCTGTCTCCACATAACAAATACATTCCTAGCACTTAAAATGAATTAGCTTCCTCGAATCTCCCCGATATTTTTTTTTTAAAAAAACAAACAAACTGGCACATGCCTCTGCTTATTTATTCATTCATTAGTTCTTATTTTTAATGCACTGTGATTATACTGCTGTAGATATCGTTCTCAAGGGAATCCCAGGGGAGGAGGCTATACATTCTTCGTACAAACACATCTTCTCTCATAAATTAGAGGGAAGGCTTTCAAAGCGAAGCAAAACCTTCATTTCCTCGTTTTTCTTACATTTTTCTCAAGGAGGAGAAGGAGGAAGGCATTGAGCTGAGGTAATTGCTTAAAAAAGACACCAGCCTTCTCAAGTGCAAATGGGTTTAGTAAAGTCTCTTTTGAAACGCAGGAAGATGCCTTGTTTGTTTACTACATTTATATACCATCTTCCAAGGAGCTCAAGGTGGTGTACGTGGGCCTCCCTCTTCTCATTTCATCCTCACAACAACCCTGTGAGGTAGGCTAGGCTGAGGGACAGCGACTGGCCCAAGGTCGCCCAGTACCGTATTTTTCGCACCATAGGGCGCACCGGACCATAGGGCGCACCCAGTTTTTTTGGGGGGAAATAAAGGGGGGGAATTATTTTCCCCCCAGGCACGGGGCTGGGGCGGGGGAAGCTCGAGCTTCCCCCGACCCCAGCCCCCAAACAGGCAGCTCTCCGCAAGCAGCGGGAGCGCTCCC
>JAXCMG010000036.1:5214995-5249826 GCA_034642415.1 Podarcis siculus | reverse complement strand
GAGGCTTTCTCTTCCAGAGTAAACAATTTTCCTCTCCCTCCCCCCTCCCCGCTTCTCCCTTCCCTGCTTCTAAAATCACAGAAAAAGAAGTGTTGAAATCTGAGCCGGCTAAATTGGCATGAAAGGTTTTATGAGTTTGAAAGCTGATATCAGGGTTTCTCTTTGGGGCTTTTTGGGGGGCTGTTCTTGCACCGGGAAGGAAAGGCTGCAGATTAATAGGAACATTGGAAGCTGTTTTGCACTAAGCCAGACTCCCTGGTCCGTCTACTTCAGTATTGTCTACACTGACTGGCGAAGGGATGTGGGCGGCGCTGTGGTCTAAACCACTGAGCCTCTTGGGCTTTCTGATCAGAAGGTCAGCAGTTCGAATCCCTGTGATGGGGGGAGCTCCCGTTGCTCTGTCCCAGCTCCTGCCAACCTAGCAGATTGAAAGCACACCAGTGCAAGTAGATAAATAGGTACCACAGCGGCGAGAAAGTAAATGGCATTTCTGTGTGCTCTGGTTTCCCATTGCACCAGAAGCGGTTTAGTCATGCTGGCCACATGACCCAGAAAGCTGTCTGTGGACAAACGCTGGCTCACTCTGCCTGAATGCGAAATGAGCGCCGCAACTGCATAGTCGACTTTGACTGGACTTAACCATCCAGGGGTCCTTTGCACTGATTGGCAGTAACTCTCCAGGGTTTCAGACAAGGAGATGTCATTGGGGATTAAACCTGGGACCTTCTGCATGCAAAGCGGATGATCTGCTGTTGAGCTGATGGTCTTCCATTCATTGCTAGCATTTGCATGCAGATACACATACACACACAGGGACGTGGGTGGTGCTGTGGGTTAAACCACAGAGCCTAGGACTTGCCGATCAGGAGGTCAGTGATTCGAATCCCCGCGACGGAGTGAGCTCCCATCGCTCGGTCCCTGCCCCTGCTAACCTAGCAGTTCAAAAGCACGTCAAAGTGCAAGTAGATAAATAGGTACCACTCCGGCGGGAAGGTCAATGGCGTTTCCGTGTGCTGCTCTGGTTTGCCAGAAGTGGCTTAGTCATGCTGGCCACATGACCCGGAAGCTGTAGGCTGGCTCCCTCAGCCAGTAAAGCAAGATGAGCACCGCAACTCCAGAGTCAGTCACAACTGGACCTAATGGTCAGGGGTCCCTTTACCTTTACCTTACACACACACACACACACACACACACACACACACACACACTTCACTGGAAACTAAGGAAGCTGCCTTACCCTGGGGCAGACCATTTGTCCACATGGCCCACCCAGGAGAGTCTACTCAAGCCTTCATCCAACCGTATGTGCTTCAGATGGTTCTAACTGCCATCTTCATTCAGCCCAGACCAGAATGACCAATGGGCAAGGATGGTGAGAAGGGCTGTAGCTCAATGATAGGGCACCTGTTTTGCATTCAGATGGTCCCACCTCCAATCCCTGGTATCTCCAGGTTGGGCTGGGAGAGAGACTGATATCCTTGAGAGTTGCTATTCAACAGTGTAGGCAGTACTGAACCAAATGGACCCAGTGGTCTGATTCTGTATCATCAAACTGTAGAGTTGGAAGGGACACTGAGGGTCATCTAGTCCAACCCCCTGCAAGGCAGGAATCTCAACTAAAGCTTCCATGACTGATGGCCATCCAACCTCTGCCTAAAAACCTCCAAGGAAGGATAATCCACCAACCTCTGAGGGAGACCATTTCTCTCGCAAACAGCTCTTACTGTCAGAAAGTTCTTCCTAATGTTTAGTCGGATGATTTTTAGCTAGCTTGTTTTCTCCTGCCCTGGAGACTAGGACATGAACATGACCCGGAAAACTGTCTGTGGACAAACGCCGGCTACCTCGGCCTGAAAGCGAGATGAGCGCCGCAACCCCAGAGTCGCCTTTGACTGGACTTCACCATCCAAGGGTCCCTTACCTTTACCTTTTAGAGGGACAACAAATCTGAATTTCCAGTAACACACTAAAACACTGTGCTGAAGGGAAGCCCCTTGGGAATTGGGGACTCTGTGTGGAAAAGTGAGGAGTCGTGATGGCTTAAGGGTTTTTTGTCATGATCCTGGTATTTGTGGGGCAGTTGGAGGGTATTGTTGTAAACAAAAAATGCCCTTTCCCCTTATGGGGTATCCAAGAGCCCATATAGAGTCCTTACATAGGTTCCCTATTGGTAGGAGAGAATAACAGAGGCCAACCAGAGAATATTGAGAAGCAAAGCAGCTAGTAAGCTTGATCTTCATTGAACTGTTGCAACAGGGTGCTCCCCTCACCTGCAGGAGAGGAGGGACCCAGAAAAATGGTGTGCAAGGCCTTATAAGGACTTTTGAAATTCCCATCCTGTAGATCAAGACCACCCCCAGAAACATCATACCTACATCACAGAAGGGGTGTAACCTAAGACCACCCCTCAGATACATCACACCTACATCACAGAAAAGGCGGTCTAAAACAGAAATTTGAATATTGTTTTTCTCCTGTTGTTGTTTATCTCCTGTCTGGCAGGTTACTTGATTGGATTGCCTGGGGAGCCTGGCCAGTCTTTTGTAGTGATAAATACTTAGTTCCTGGGCCATGTCACAGGCTCACATCCTATTCAAAGACAGACATACCCTTAAGACAGGATTTGTGAAGGAAAAGGCAATGGGGAGGCTTTTCCATTTTCCTTTGACCTTGCAGAGAAAACATTTGGTCAGTTTGGGACAGTTTGGGAATCAAAATGGTTCCAGGTTGGTCTTCCTGTTCTGATCTATGTACGTGCTTGGTTGGTACACTTATGAACATTTAACATATATCTAAGACCTCAAAATTCCTATTACAGTATGGTAGGGCCTCTTCCCTAAGCCATCCAGGCAAGCAAAAGCACCTAAAGATGGGTCAGAGCAGGGCTGGTGAATGATGTGGTCTGAGGAAGTGTCCTGAGGACCAGAAGGAGTGGACAGGTGGGCTTCATTTGGTCCAGGGCCTGAGGTTCCCCATCCCTGATTTAGAAGAAAGGAATTTAAATGCACTGCATATTTCTTAATCTGAATGCTTCTCAGTACTCCCAGTGAGAATGTTTAGCCCTATCCCTTCGGGTACTTTATCTGTGAGATTTCTTTTTCCGTATTCCAAGCTCTTTTATGTGTGCATAAGGAGATACTTTTTTACCCCTTTGACACCAGGTTGGTGATAAGTTCTTGATAACTACTGCTTGTGATCCTGGGTATCAGTGGGGCCGTGGCTGATAGGGCACCCGCTTCAGCCAGGAGGAGCAGGGAGCACGTTCCTGCACTCTCTAATTGATAAAAGCTTGTTTTGAACAGAGAACAGACAGAAGTCAACATATAGATTGCTCAGGGGGGCTTCTGATAATGGAAGTTGTTCCGTTTCCAGATATATAGGCACTTCATTTCCATGCACTTAGCGAACCTGAGAATTCTTGTGCAAATTAATATGAGTATATAAAACTGCCTTTGTGCAGATTCAGATCACAGGGCCATCTGCTGAGGCTGGCAGTAGCTCCTTAGGGCCTCAACTGGTGAGACTTCCCCATCTTTGATGTTGGGGATTAAATCTGGCAACCACTGTGCACTGTACATTCAAAGCAGCACGATGTAGCAACCTTAAACAGTTATGCCTTCCCCCAAAGAATCATGGGAAGTGTAGTCTTCCAAGGGTACTAAGCATTGTTGGCAGGGCCCTATCCCCTTCATGTTGTTGTTTAGTCGTTTAGTCGTGTCCGACTCTTCGTGACCCCATGGACCAGAGCATGCCACGCACTCCTGTCTTCCACTGCCTCCCACAGTTTGGTCAAACTCATGCTGGTAGCTTCGAGAACACTGTCCAACCATCTTGTCCTCTGTCATCCCCTTCTCCTTGTGCCCTCCATCTTTCCCAACACCAGGGTCTTTTCCAGGGAGTCTTCTCTTCTCATGAGGTGACCAAAGTATTGGAGTCTCAGCTTCACGATCTGTCCTTCCAGTGAGCACTCAGGGCTGATTTCCTTCAGAATGGATACGTTTGATCTTCTTGCAGTCCATGGGACTCTCAAGAGTCTCCTCCAGCACCGTAATTCAAAAGCATCCATTCTTCAGCGATCAGCCTTTTTTATGGTCCAGCTCTCACTTCCATACATCACTACTGGGAAAACCATCCCCCTCATAGAATTACAATTTCTAGAGTGGTTCAACAATCAGTCCCTTTCCCCTGGGAACTCTGGGAATTGTAACTCCATGAGGGAGATAGCAGACTGTCAGGATGCTGTCAGTGGCTCCCGGCTGGTTGCCCAGGAAAGTATAAAGACAAGGAAAAGTTTCTTACAGTCCATTTTTTTATTTCAGACTTTACAGAGAGAGGCTACAGAACCCAGCCTCTTGGGTAATGGCGTTGTCCCAAGTGAATCTCCACTCCCCGTCTATCCCACTTCCTCACTTCTACAGGTGCTGCTACGTGCCCTCTGTCTTTGAGCTCTTTGCTCTCCTACTTTTAAGGCTCGCCTGGTTCTGGGAGATGGAGGGTCTGGAATGCTTTCTAGTGACAACATGTCAGCCAGCTGCTGCTCCACCTCTGCCTGCTCCTCCTCTCCCATTATATCCCAGCTTTCCCCCTCATCTGCCTCTGAGCTGTGACTTCCCACAAACCACTGTTGTTCCACCTGCCCTTTGGCTTAGAATCAACTTGATCCCCTCCCCCTATTTCCTCTTTCTTTTCTCCTTCTGTGATGGAACTCCTATTTGGGGACTTCCCTGGCTTTTTTTTTTTTTGGCCCACATAGGACCAGTCTGGATAGTTGGCCTCGGTGAAGATTTGACGCTTTCATCCCCAAAAAGTTTTTGATTTGAGTTTCTACTGAAATGAAGCTGCATTTTAATGTTGTATTTTATTCTTGTTTTTAAGTTGTATTTTAATCAATTGTTTTTATACCTGGTGTTAGCCGCCCTGACCCCGGTCATGGCTGGGGAGGGTGGGGTATACCGTAAATAATAATAATAATAATAATAATAATAATAATAATAATAATTATTATTATTATTATTATTAAATATATGCTGTCTTCCTCTTCATCTTCCCTGGAAGGGTCAGGCTGGGAAGGCAGTTTCCACCACCACTCCTCCTCCTCTGCCCACCCCCTGACACAGACCCTTCAAGTGTCCCTATTTTCCAGGGACATCCCGGATTTACAGAAGGGTATAAATAGTAAAATCATCATCATCATCATCATCATTGAATAGGACATCCCTATTTTCATCAAGAGATGTTGGAGGGTATGAGATAGATATGCTATATAGCCAGTGCTTTTTTTACTAGGGGTACACATCCCCATAAACATTTTGTGAAGCTTTGTACTTTTGTCCATTTGCTGTATTTATTTTCCCTGATTTAAACTATAAAATGGTGGTTTTCTTGAGTTAAAATGAGAGTACCCCTAAACATTTTGGGGGGGGCACTGTATATAGTGCTATAGCTCAGATCAAAGGTCTTGTAAGGAGACGCAGAGCAGTCCTAAAATGAAATAACTGCTCAGTTTAAGATATTTTACAACGTTATTTTCTCCTAACAGGCCCCTTAATTAGCTGGCTTGCCAGCAACACAAGCATGAAATGCCTTGATGCGTTATTTACATAAAGGGAACACGGCAATCCATTTGGTCCTGGCTGAAACAGGCCTGAGGCATTCATATGCGGGTGCCTGAAAGCATCTTTACCCATCCCTAGTGGTACCAAACAAAAAGAAAGCAAGCCCAGACCCCCTTTCTGGGCTACTTCCCTCGCATCCCACCCATCTCTGTTGTGCTCTCAAAGCACATGTTCTTCTCTCAGTTCGGTTCGCTTGAGATCATCACATATTCATGGAGAACTAAAGAATGGCTTTAAAATGCATTTACCTTGTAAAAAAAGCGCAGCTCTTTTTTCAAAACGAGCACTGGTGAATTATGAATGACGACACGTGGAGCTGAAAGCCTCTGCTTATACATTTTTAAAACTGGCCTCTCGTTTCTGATAATACTTTCTAAAACCCACCGGACTGCAGTCTGTAGACTATTGCAAGCAAGCAAACAAACAGGAAAAAAATATTGAGTCCGTGCCATGCTTCATCTTCCGAGGATGCTCTCAGGTGCTCTGGAAAAGCTGCTTATCTTGCAGCTCGCCCTGCTTTCACAGCGAGGACCAGACAAGATGCACATTTGGCCTGAGATGAGCGGGGAAACGACTGCTTAGATCAGCTTACAAGGACTTTGGGCTGGGTGCGTATTCTGCCACTGCACACAAAGGCAGGAAATGTGCAGGACTCACCTCCCCAAAGAACTTAGCTTCCAGTAAAGAAACACATCTATTCATAGGGTGCATTGAGATATAGGGACTATTGTCTTAATTTTCCTGGTGGCTCACTCTCTCTTTTTTCTGTGGGAACGTTCAGGGTGGCAGGATACAGTGGTACCTCGGGTTACATATGCTTCAGGTTATATACGCTTCAGGTTACAGACTCCGCTAACCCAGAAATAGTACCTCGGGTTAAGAACTTTGCTTCAGGATGAGAACAGAAATCGTGCTCCGGCGGTGCGGTGGCAGCAGGAGGCCCCATTAGCTAAAGTGGTGCTTCAGGTTAAGAACAGTTTCAGGTTAAGAACGGACCTCCGGAACGAATTAAGTACTTAACCCAAGGTACCATTGTATATTGTTTATTAATATCCTTCCTAACTTGTGCTAGCAAGTTCCTTTATTTAGCAGAGTTTACATTCCCCTTTTACATGCACAGCAGATAGCTGGTTGCAGGCTCGTGTAAGCTTCTCACTCTTATACAATTCAGTCTGTCTCAGATTGAATTGTACGTTTCTGGTACGTTCCCTTGAATCCCTCTTAAAAGAATAAAGATGCCACAATCTTATTCAAAGTCAACAAAAGATGTTTACTTACATCAGTTCACAGTTGGATTCCTGAAGGCAGACTTAGTTACAAATATGTACATGTGGATCTACCCCATATGGGGGAATAATCCCAGAGAGCTAGCAGAGCAGTCCTAGCTAAAAGCTGGCCAAACAAAGAAGTCAAAAAGAAGGAAGGGTGCTGCGTGACTCGTCTTTTTTGTTACCTGGACAGGTTAGGTCACACCCACCTTCTATCACATGCAAAAGGAAGGATGCTCCAGCCAGGAGGAACAGGAAGTTTCGACTGGTTGGACCAAACATTCCCTTGCATGTCTTCTCTAGCATTTCAAGGAAAGTTGTACTTGACTGCCTCTCATGGATCACTTCCCACATTTTCACTGCAACTTGTCCTCACCACACACAAACTATCAGGAGTGCTCATGTGCCTACGTTCTGCTCATATCTGCTTAGTCACTGTGAGAACAAGATGCAGGACTAGATGGGCCATTGGACGGATCCAGTGGCATCTTCTTATGTTCTTATGTAGGAGCAGCTGTCCTTTTCTTTCCATCATGGTTGCCTGAAATATGGAGCGGGTGGTGGGATTGGGGAGTGTTGTTTATCAGACGTTTGCATCAGCTTTCTGTGCACCCGACACTGCAGAGTTAATCAGGGTTGTTCAGGGAAGGTTTGCATGCTTCCAAGTCTGATTGTGCCATTTACAAGGCGTCTCAAGCGCACCACTGGCCAAAATTGTGGAAACCTTTTGGGAAAAGTGTATTTCTGAGGTTTGATGGCTCATAACACCACTTTTCTTTGGAGTAATACCATAAAATTATATATCAATGGAAAGATAATTTAATGAGGAATGTAATGCAACAATGTTTGGTTGCATGTTTGGTTCAGTTATCTGTCTTCTATCAAAAGTTATAGCCAAATAACCAGAAAAAGGAAGGACAACTTGCTTAGTAGCAGCAGCTTTCCTTCATTTGAATGTAGCCAATGAGCATGAGTGTTGAGAGAGCCAATCGGGTGTTATGAGCCATTGAACCTCGGAAATACACTTGTTCCAAAAGGTTTCCACAATTTCGGCCGCTAGTGTAAGTGCAAGGACTTCCTAAGCCAGGGCCGGCCCAAGACATTTTTACACCTGAGGCAAACCACCAAATGGTGCCCACTCTCAGCCAGAGGTGAGTGAAGATCTACACAAGGAACAAGGAAGGAATAAAAAACTACATCAGCTGTGCTGCTCCTGTTGATCCTGCCACCTGAGGTGGTCTGCTCACCTGGCCTCATGTTAGGGCCGGCCCTGCCCTGAGTGTCCCAGTGGCTCTGTAGTCTCAGCTTTGCAAATAATGCCTGATGTTCACCCCACCACCCGAGAAATGGGCCTAGCTGACTGGGGAGATGTGCAGGGCTCAAGAAGGAAGGGGATGGAAAAGTGGAGGTATCTTTCATTTTGATGGGACAGGCCTGGGTTTTACTCACAGTGAAGTATTTTCCCAGGGCACGCTATAGAAACCATGTTTTCCTCGTGCAAATTAATTTATTTGCGAAAATGCAGATACAGCTTACTTGTAAATTAAACCTGTAAGCTGGGTTAATGGAGAGGTCTCCATGGGGAAGGGGCAGAGATCAACAACAACAGCTCTTGGAGTAAGAAGGAAGAAACCGTTCTACCACCCTACTCTTTTTCTGGGGTTTAGGTTACTTTCTGGATGCGGGTGGTGCTGTGGGTTAAACCACAGAGCCTAGGACTTGGGTTCGAATCCCTGCGACGGGGTGAGCTCCTGTTGCTCAGTCCCTGCTCCTGCCAACCTAGCAGTTCGAAAGCACATCAAAGTGCAAGTAGATAAATAGGTACCGCTCCGGCAGGGAGGTAAACAGCATTTCCGTGTGCTGCTCTGGTTCGCCAGAAGTGGCTTAGTCATGCTGGCCACATGACCTGGAAGCTGTACGCCGGCTCCCTTGGCCAATAAAGCGAGATGAGCGCCGCAACCCCAGAGTCGGCCACGACTGGACCTAATGGTCAGGGGTCCCTTTACCTTTACCTTTAGGTTACTTTCCACCTGCTACCCCCCATGCAAGTCAATGGAGAGATCTTTCTCTCCCAATGAAAAGAGTTTGCATCCCTCCCCTCAAAAAAAACCCCAAAGGAGGGGGAAGAGGCTCACCCCACACCAATGATCATTGGGGCAACAGGATTCTTTGTGAGGGAACATTTTCCCACCCCAGTCTTCTTTGGGGATCCATGGTCTGTTTTCACCATCCCCCTCCCCCCGTGCAAGTCAATAGAGAGATCTACCTTTCCCTAGGAAAAGAGGCTGTAACTCCAGAAATCCATGAGGGGGAAGCCCCTATAGAGCAACAAGGTAATTGCTGGTAGATGAGATCCCTTCAATGTTTACTGGAAATCTGTTATCCTTTCTCTATCTCGTCCTTGTCCCCTTCCCCCCAAATTCCTATGGTGATCACCCCCAAAAAGTAAAACCAGCCTTTGCGGAAGAACTGCTGGCATTTTCTGGGCTTCATCCCCACAGAAGAGGCAGTGATGCTTGAAAGTTGCATCAAATTCAGGCCTCAAATAAAATAAAAAGTTGTAGACTGTGCTTTTGCTTAAAAAGTCAAATTTTTAAAGTGCTCTGTACAGAAACTCCTGTCAACAGTTTGGAAGGATTAATCCGATTTGGAAGGGCTGAGATGCCAGCAAATTTCATGCACTTCTGCAGATACATTTTGGGTCCCCCAATTATACTGAATGGGGAGGGGGCAGAGCTTTATCTTTAATGGGTCTAATTTGCTCCCAAATAACAAGTCAAATTGAAAAGATACAGAGTGGCTTGGGAACAGATTGGGGTGCTTACCTAAGCTGCAGATACAGATACAAGCCGAGTCTTTTGGTCAATACAGACACCTATATTTTATTTTTAAAAACTAGGGATGAATGGTTGGTCATCCGGAATTGCTTCCCCATAGCAATTATGTATGTGCTGTTGTCGCTACACTGTGTGTGTGTGTGTGTGTGTGTGTGTGTGTGTGTGTGTGTGTGTGTAGAAATAGTTTTTAACTGTTTTTATATATGTAACGGTTTTATCTTGGTTATTATATTGTACATTACTTCTGGGATGCCTCATGGGAAGCAAGTCATAAATGAAATGAAATGAAAATATGTTGGCTAGAGAAGGGAGCGTTAGAAGGTCCTAAAACGTCACAATATCCTTTCATTTCATCCCTACCTGTGTCTTTTCTGCTCAATGGAACATTTCAACCCAACTTACCGGTAAATTGTGCTCTATTGCCCTCTAGTGGTCAACCCTTTTAAAGAAGATAGATAGATAGATAGATAGATAGATTCTTTATTGTCATTACACAAGTGCAACATTGCACAAGTGCAACGAAATTGGATGCCATCCCTTAAAAACAACAAAAGCAAAACAACAACAACAACCAACAAACCACATTCCAGCCACACCCACACCCACACCCATCAATCTCCCAGGTCACACTATCGAGTTACAGCATTCAAAAAGGCCACAAAGAAGGAACATCAGCTGACAATTCCATACACTTTGGCGGACACAGATATCCTTTCTCTCCTCCCCCAATGGCCTTAATGTTTGTTTTTCCCGTAAAAGCCAAAAATAACAACACCTTTCCACCAAATAAATCCGGATTCCATCTCACTGCATCATACCAGCATGGTGCAGTCGCTGGAGAGATACACAAAGAAGCAACAGCGGTCACATCTTGAGTCTACGCCATACATGAAAGCACATTTAAAAGCTTGTGGCATCTCCCAAAGAATCATGGGAACTGTAGTTTGTTAAGGGTGCTGGGAACTGTAGATCCGCACAAGGTAAAGTACAGTTATCGGGATTCTTTGGGGGGAAATCCATGCACTTTAAGTGAGTTTTCAGTGACTGGGATCATATTGCAGGGCACTCTTCTAACCAAAGGATGTCTGCAAGAACGTGAAATTGCAAGGAAGGGCATCTAAAAACCCATGCATTAGTGAAAAAAGCAAACACAGATGTGTTCTGTTAGAGAAAGTGGCCTGCAAAATTGTGTATGTTGGGCAAAACTAAATGCAAAAATGTGTCTGTTAAGAGAAAAGTGCCCTAAAATGCTGGCAGATTTTCACAAGGACTGGAGAGAGAGGAAATATTTACTATTAATGTGTTGCAAAATATATTGTTATCAGATTGCACCATCTAGAGGAGAACAGGTGAACATTATGGCATCTCACTGAATGACTGATAGTCAAAGTTTCAGGGGGGAAAGGCTGATCATGAACTCAGAGCTGGTGGACCTCAGTGGCTGAGATGTTGAGTGGGTCCCTGGACTGACTCAGCTCTTATCCAGATTCATTCTCCTCTTAGTCCTCATAGGCACACAGGAAGTTGCCTTTGACTGAATGAGACCAACTGAGGCAACCAGCTTGGTATTTGTCTAAACAGACTGGCGGCAGCTGTCCAA
This sequence comes from Podarcis siculus, assembly GCA_034642415.1. NCBI lineage: Eukaryota > Metazoa > Chordata > Lepidosauria > Squamata > Lacertidae > Podarcis > Podarcis siculus. Next base: position 5,238,506 of record JAXCMG010000036.1, on the reverse strand, counting down.
GGTTTCAGTCAGGAGATTGTCCCATGCATTGCAGAGATTGTTTTAAATGGCTTTTAACATTTTAAAAATGTTGTAACCCACCCCGGGACCTTACAGACCCTCCTACTTTCCCCAGATGGAAATAGGGACATTCTATTCTACATCAGGAAGCTTCTCCCATGTTAGAACTTGCTGCACACATGGGCTTTATATGCACATATGCATCGGTCAGCTTGAACCAGTTACAGCCTCTCCACCCAACCTAGGTAAAGGTAAAGGGACCCCTGACCATTAGGTCCAGTCGTGGCCGACTCTGGGGTTGCGGCGCTCATCTCGCTTTATTGGCCGAGGGAGCCAGCGTACAACTTCCGGGTCATGTGGCCAGCATGACTAAGCCGATTCTGGCAAACCAGAGCAGTGCATGGAAACGCCATTTACCTTCCCGCCGGACTGGTACCTACTGATCTACTTGCACTTTAACGTGCTTTCGAACTGCTAGGTTGGCAGGAGCAGGGACCAAGCAACGGGAGCTCACCCCGTCGTGGGGATTCGAACCGCCAACCTTCTGATCGGCAAGTCCTAGGCTCTGTGGTTTAACCCACAGCACCATCTGCGTCCCAACCTACCTCACAGGATTGTTGTAAAGAAAACGTGTTCGAGGGAAGGGATCACGTACAAGAACCTCAGCAGATAAATGGAATGAAATAACATTTTACTGTAAGCTGCCTTGAGTCCCTGTCAAGGAAAAAGGCAGGATATATTACTACTAATAGTGCTACTAATAACCACCATGATCAAAACTGTGAGAATGACCAGGAACTTAAATCCTATTGAAGTCAGTGGGATTTAGTTCTAAGTAAAAATGCTTAGGATTGCAATGTGAGACTGCAGTCTTTACCCGGTTACCGGGGAGTAAACTGCATTGATTTACTTCTGAGCAGACATGTAAAGTCTTGTAATGTAAGGCTCCATTTACAAAAAGGAATGACACCAGTTAAACTGGCCAAAATGTATAGAACAAAAAAATGAATGTTGGAAATGTAAGGAAAAGGAAGGTGCTTTTTACCATATGTGGTGGACATGTAAAGAGGTAAAAGCTTTCTGGAAATGATATATAATGAGCCAAAGAAAACATTTAAAAAGACTTTTGTTAAAAAACCAGCTTTTTTATTGGGTATAGTGGGTAGAAAGATACTGAGACAAGATAAAAGATTGTTCTTATATGCAACAACTGCGGCAAGAATTTTTGCAATGTGAGACTGCAGTCTTTTCCCAGTTACCTGGGAGTAAGCTGCATTGAATACATTGGGACTTACTTCTGAGTAGACATGCAAAGTCTTGTAATGTAAGGCTCCATTTACAAAAAGGAATAAACGCTCCACACATTTCCTTAAAAATTGCTGTCTGCTGAAGCATTGCCATTAAGGAATTTTAAATGGATTGGTGGCATTTTCCTTCAAAATTATAGGAAGGGCTTCATATGCCAGCTTCACCATTTCCTTCATTTGGTGCAGGTATTTTATTTTCAGTATAAACAGGACTCCATTTTTGCACCGAGAGAGAGAGAGAGAGAGAGAGAGAGAGAGAGCGCAAAGGCTCCTGTTTCCAAGAAGGATAGGAAACCATTTTAATTGTTCTCTGAGACATGGAGAGGAAAAAGAAAAACTGGGGCATTCCAGGATCAAATGGGAAACTGGGGTGGCTTCTCTAATTCTGAGACTCTCCCTGGAAAATCGGGACACTTAGAGCATATGACCTGGTGGTGAAGGCAAGGCAATAAATTAATTAATAATACAGTGGTACCTTGGCTCTCAAACTTAATCCGTTCCAGACGTCCATTCCAAAACCAAAGCATTCCAAAACCAAGGCACGCTTTCCCAAAGAAAGTAATGCAAAATGGATGAATCCGTTCCAGACTTTTTTTAAAAAACCAACAACCCCTAAAACAGCGATTTAACATGAATTTTACTATCTAATGAGACCATTGATCCATAAAATGAAAGCAATAAACAATGTGCTGCAGTCACACAATATCAATCAACCAGTAGCTGAACTGGGTTCCACGCAGTCACAAAAACAAAACAGAAAAGCCACAAAAATAAAAACGCAAAAATAAATAGCAAAAGCAGACAGACCTCAGCGTAACACTCAAAACGGAAGTGCGGCATTCAAATCGGAAGTGTGGCACTCAAAACAGAGCACATTCGGCTTCTGAAAAAAGTTTGCAAGCCAGAACACTTACTTCCAGGTTTGCAGTGTTTGGGTTCCAAGCTGTTTGAGTACCAAGGCATTTGAGAACCAAGGTACCACTGTCATGTCTCTTGTTGGTATCTGTCTGTCTCAGGAGACAATGGAGTGTGCCCCTGGGAGTGAAGTCAAACCATTGTGTTAACAGCACCAAAGTGACCCCTTTGGGATGCACGCCTGGGCTGCCCAAATGGCAAATGGAGAGAGAGCTACTTTGCTGTGGGCCTCCCACAGCCATCTGCTTGGCCATTGTGAGAATAGGATTTTGGGCTAGATGAGCCACTTCCCAAATCCAACAAGGCTGTCAGTATGTTCTCTGGATTATCGGTCGACGGGGAGAAACTGGAGAATTGGACCACTGCACTGCTGAATGACAAGGAAGCATCGGTGACCATCATTCTTCAACCTTGATTTCCCCCGATGTTGCTAGACTACAACTCCCAACATCCCCAGTCAGCTTTCCCGATGGTCCGGGATAATGGACATTGTAGTCCCACAACATCTGGGGAACCAAGGTTGAAGAACACTGAGTTAGTCTAACCAAGGGTGATTTATAAGCAAACATGCATTGTGTTCATTTTCAGCTGTATCCACTGCTCCTTCCGTCTCAAACCTTTGTCGCCTGCTGGGCTATAAAATCACCTCTCCCACACTCAGTTTTAGGTGTCAACTTAGAGATAGAATCAATCGCTGCCAAGACTTGCTTTAAGGGTTGGAGTGTTTCTCGATTCACAGGTGATCTCCACTTTGTAGGATCTTTTCCACGGGTCACTGGTTCCGCTGCAAATCACTCGAGCGTGTCTGAAGAATATATTTATTAATAATGAAACAGTGCGTGTTAATGCCTTGATTAATAATTTGATTCCTCAGATGTCACACTGCCGAACGATGAACGGCCTCCCTGCTGATTTAGAGGTAGATGTGAAAACTTGATTTGAATTTTAAAAGAAGTGCAGTAAATCTGCATCAAAAAGCCCACCAAATATATTTGGTCAGATCCACCTGGCAGTGTGAACATAAAAGATGCAGCCGTAGGCCCAGCTTACAGACATCAGAAATCACCATCTCTCTCTCTCACACACACAAATGCTTCTGAAAGTCTCCCACACTCAATTTATCTCCCGATTCTGGCATTCCCCATTATATAGACTAATACTGTAACCTTTCCTTATAGGCGAGTTATTTATTTATTATTAAATTTATATACCGCCCTTCATCTGGAGATAACAGGGCAGTTTGCAGCTTAAAAAATGTGAAGAATGTGTTTTGGCTTGTGCATTGTATGGAAAGGGTGAATTGGGGTGAATTAAAGTGAATTTGGTAGGTTCACATTCAAATATGAACTGAATCTAATTTCTCTCCCATCCAGTGCTTTTTTTCGGAAAAAAATGTTTAGGGGTACTCTCATTTTGACTCAAGAAATGAGTTTTATGGTTCAAATCAGGAAAAATAAATATGGTAAATGGACAAAAGTACAAAATTCACAGTCCCTGGATTTACAAATCAATCCCCTGACAAAATCCATGTATTTAGTAGGAAGTTGAAAAGTGTCCCTGGATTCATTGAAAAAAATCTGGTAACCTTAGAGTATTGTTGTTGTTGTTTAGTCGTTTAGTCGTGTCCGACTCTTCGTGACCCCATGGACCAGAGCATGCTAAGCACTCCTGTCTTCCACTGCCTCCCGCAGTTTGGTCAAACTCATGCTGGTAGCTTCAAGAACACTGTCCAACCATCTAGTCCTCTGTCGTCCCCTTCTCCTTGCGCCCTCCATCTTTCCCAACATCAGGGTCTTTTCCAGGGAGTCTTCTCTTCTCATGAGGTGGCCAAATTATTGGAGCCTCAGCTTCAGGATCTGTCCTTCCAGTGAGCTCTCAGGGCTGATTTCCTTCAGAATGGATAGGTTTGATTTTTTTGCAGTCCATGGGACTCTCAAGTTTCTCCTCCAGCACCAGAATTCAAAAGCATCAATTCTTTGGCGATCAGCCTTCTTTATGGTCCAGCTCTCACTTCCATACATCACTACTGGGAAAACCATGGCTTTAACTATACGGGCCTTTGTTGGCAAGGTGATGTCTCTACTTTTTAAGATGCTGTCTAGGTTTGTCATTGCTTTTCTCCCAAGAAGCAGGAATCTTTTAATTTCGTGAGTGCTGTCACCATCTGCAGTGATCATGGAGCCCAAGAAAGTAAAATCTCTCACTGCCTCCATTTCTTCCCCTTCTATTTGCCAGGAGGTGATGGGACCAGTGACCATGATCTTCATTTTTTTGATGTTGAGCTTCAGACCATATTTTGTGCTCTCCTCTCTCACCCTCATTAAAAGGTTATTTAATTTCTCCTCACTTTCTGCCATCAAGGTTGTGTCATCTGCATATCTGAGGTTGTTGATATTTCTTCCGGCAATCTTAATTCCGGTATAGGGTTTCATTCAGCCCAGCCTGGGTATTCCCGGAAGCTCTCCATCCAATTCCATGTAATGATTCAAGCAATAAACAAGGGTGATTTCAAAAGGAATGGGTATACTGTTATAAAACACCACTTCAATCTGCAGGCAAGAGTTCCTGTGGAAGACCCTCCTTTCTCCCTGCAACCCTAGTGGCAGAGCTGGGGAAACTCTGGCCCTTCAGACGTTGTTGGACTCCAACTCCCATCAGCCCCTGCCAGCATGTCCAACCATTGGGGATGATGCGAATCATGGTCTACCAACATCTGCAGGACCACTGGTTTAGGAGATGTTCACAAATTACCAATTCCTGAGAACTGGTGCCCAAAATGAAGAGGTATCTCTAAACTGCAAACCATCAGCACACCAGGAATGGCTGTAAATGCCTAGTTGAGACCCTAGGAGGTAAGAAGGCCTGTGTGGGCCAAATCCTGCCCAGAGCATCTGGAAAATTCAGATGTGGAGTGATTATCCTCCCCCACTTTCCATTTAGCTTCATATGTTGAGCTTCAGGCTTGCAGAGTGTAATTTCATCTTGCAGAACTCATGTCAGATCACAAGACACACCTGCCTTCAAACAGAAGGGCATGTCTTTAATCAAAGCTGCTCCTTCGTAGCATGGAGATTTTGTATCGATAAGGCAAAGTGCAGAGACCCTTTTTCCTCCCTCAGTTCCTTTGAATTCCATGGCGTTCAAGGAGGAGATATGCTTCATTTCCTGATTAACTGGGCATTTCCTTGGTTCTTTCTGTAGCTAACCGGGAGGTACATAATTGTCGACAGACAAAAGTTCTGAGACATGTGATAAGAAAGCTGCCTGTGTATTATGGTCTACCTTCGTGTGCACAGCGAGTGAGATAGAGGCATCCTGTTAGCCACTGCTGGAAGCTACTTGCTAGAACAGATAGACCTTTGGTGTGTTCCGGTAGTGAGGTTTGCAGGCAGAAAAAAGTCCTTGTAAAAAATGATCAGCATTTGAGTGATGAATACACATGCGTTTGTTTACCTAACAGCTTTCAGTACCCTTTTGTCGCCTGCTGAAGACATTATTTAGACAAGCCTACCCAGATGTTCAGAAAGTTTTAATTTCTTTAAGTCTATTTGATTGCAGTTTTAACCTTCCATATGTTTTATATTACAGTTGTGAAATTTTTTAGTGATAATTTTATTGTTCTATCTTTTTTGTAAACCACTTTGAGGTTTTTTCTGCAATCAAGCAATATATAAATCTTATTAAACAAACAAAAACAACAAACTACATAACCAATCCTCACCCCCTAGGCTATAAATGGATGTGGATAATACAATAAAATAGAAAATGTGCAGGCTAGTCTTTGCAAACTAAGGTTTGCTAGAAATGCAACTTGTCCTATGTTAATGATGTTTTCATTTTTATAGACTTGATACAATTTCTATTATACCAAAAGTCTGGAATGTACTAATGAGGTCTCTGAGGCCCTTTTTGTATCTCCTTCAAGATTTCATACCTGTTTTCTGTGATTGTTTTGTTTTATGATTGATTTTGCATTTTACTAAAACAAACAAAAAATAAACAAACTACACTTCCCAGGATTCCTTGGGGGGACAATATGATTGTTAAAGTGGTATCAGAGTCCTTAAAATGTATAATACAGATATGACCTAACTTAGCACCTACTAGGAATGGGACTTAACATTGGATACAAACCATCCCTTCCAGCATTTGGAAACAAACTGCTATTTTGATCCAAACCATTGTTTCTAGTGTTTGGATACAAACCATTGTTTCTAGGAATTCTTATGAAGAACACGCAATAAAACAAAAGGTGTGTGTGGGAGGGGGGTGAATGAATGGGAGGAGGAAGCTGCAATTTTTCCCTTCAAGGAATTATTGACACCAGCTCCAAAATACTGTGTTAACAGAAGACTTATCTGCTCCAGTCTTCACAGTAGGGTTATCTGCCCCTTTAACGTGATAGATGGTTGGAGACGTGAAGGATGATAGATGTGCGAGTCCAAGTGGTGATTCTAATTTAGGAGGTGGGGAGCTTGGTGTGTGAAAGAGAGAGAGGTGAAATGTTACACAGAATCCTTGACATAAGCTCTATCAAGGCTTCACTCTGGCAGCAAAATTTGCCTCACAACTGTCACTTTCACCAGCAGGCAATCTTCCCAGAATCAACGATGAGGCTCGTTAAAAAGAACTTTCCTCATGCTCTTTATAGTAAAACCAAGGAAGGGTGACTTGGGTCAGTACAGACTGTCCTCAGCTAAAGTCAGGATTGGCTAGGCATTTACAAACTTTTTGGTGAGCAACATTGGAGGGGGGATAGTGCCAAGGAGAATCATCTGATCCCAAGAGTTCTGTCCTGTCTTTAAAGGTTTCTCCAGCCGACCCATTTATTGAGTGCTGGTCCTTATTTCCTTGCACAAAGCTTACATGTGAATTAGATGGTTTTCGGTTTTTACTGAGCTTTAGTGGGGTGTATGGGACGCGGGGTGGCACTGTGGGTAAAATCTCAGTGCCTAGGACCTGCTGATCGTATGGTCGGCAGTTCGAATCCCCGCAGTGGGGTGAGCTCCCGCCGTTCGGTCCCAGCTCCTGCCCACCTAGCAGTTCGAAAGCACCCTTAAAGTGCAAGTAGATAAAGAGGTACCGCTTTATAGCGGGAAGGTAAACGGCGTTTCCATGTGCAGCACTGGTGCTGGCTTGCCAGTTGCAGCTTCGTCACACTGGCCACGTGACCCGGAAGTGTCTTCGGATGGCGCCGGCTCCTGGCCTCTTGAGTGAGATGAGCGCGCAACCCTAGAGTCGGTCACGACTGGCCCGTACGGGCAGGGGTACCTTTACCTTTACCTAGTGGGGTGTATCTGGTACTGCCTGGGAATTTGTAGAACCCCCACCCCCAAAAAAATAATATTGCGAGTCTTGATTAATATATAATTTGTGTGTCTGTGTCTAATGTTTCCCCTTTCTAAAATGTATTTATTGGTGTGTTTTGCTTTTGTAAATCTGCCAAAGAATAAAACAAAATAAAATTGGGATTAAAGGGTTTTCTTATGGTGGTGGAGGTTGTGTGTGTCGTGTTCCATTGGTGAAGTGGTGGCACTTGAACTTTTTTTAATAGATTGGGGGGGGGAGAAAACATGGGAGGTCGAGGAGGGTCAGTTTGGGGGGAGTGAGAAATGTCGCAATCTTTACCTGAGGAATGTTGGAGAGTATGGGCTTTGCACACCTACGGACAGTTTTGGCCTGGCTGGAATGTGTCTTTGAACTCCAATCATGTTTCATATTTGCCTGGATGGAGGACAGAGGTGTGTGTGTGTGTGTGTGTGTGTGTGTGTGTGTGTGTGTGTAACCTATTCTTCTGCAGAAAAGCAAAGTTTGCATTCATTGCTCCGCCTACTTTTGCTACTGGCCCCACCCACAACTTGCGTGTGGTCCTCAGAAAACTGCCCAGAAGGGAGTTGCACATCTCAAAATGGTTTATAAGTTGATCCCACTTCACAGGGAATTCTGGAATTTGTAGCCATGTAAGGGTGGCGCTGTAGGTTAAACCACAGAGCCTAGGACTTGCTGATCAGAAGGTCGGCGGTTCGAATCCCCGCAACGGGGTGAGCTCCTGTTGCTTGGTCCCTGCTCCTGCCAACCTAGCAGTTCAAAAGCACGTCAAAGTGCAAGTAGATAAATAGGCACCTCTCCAGCGGGAAGGTAAACGGCGTTTCCGTGTGCTGCTCTGGTTCGCCAGTAGTGGCTTAGTCATGCTGGCCACATGACCCGGAAGCTGTACGCCGGCTTCCTCCGCCAATAAAGCGAGATGAGCACCTCAACCCCAGAGTCGGTCACGACTGGACCTAATGGTCACGGGTCCCTTTACCTTTACCTTAAGGGGAAATAGGCCCCTCCTAACAACTCTCAGCACCCTTAACAAACTCCAGCTCCCAGAATTCTTTGCGGGGTAGCCATGACTGCTTAAAGCAGTGTCATAGTGCTTTCAAATGTATGGTGCCCATATATTCTCAAGCTTGGGCTCTCAGATAATGTTGGACTACAACTTCCATCATCCCTAGCTAGCAGGACCAGTAGTCAGGGATGATGGGAGTTGTAGTCCAACAACATCTGGGGACCCAAGCTTGAGAAAGGCTGCCTTAGATGGATTTGCTTGCACCCCTATCCACTTGCAAGCAGCAGGGAGTGTTTGTTGCATACAGCAGCCAGCCACTTTCCACAGCTGCCGCTCATTTTCTTTCCGAATCTGTTCTCTCGGCAAAAGCAGTTTAATTAAAATTGGTGCGTAACTGTCTGATGCCATTTTGGGCACCAACGAAGGCGGTGAACATCTGGAACAAGTTCCTCGTCCACAGTTAGTGTTTAAGTCAGAATGTAAACACTTGCAATCGTCCAAACAAACCTTTAATTGGCTAGGCGGTGCTGTGAAGACCAGTGGAATAGTTCAGGTCAGCATCTCTTCAAATATGCAATTGTGGGAGAGGGATAAGGAGCACCCCGGTTTTATTTAGGTGTATCTTTTTATCATGTTCTTCAGGCCCCCAAAATGTACTCAGAGTGACTTAGGAGTCATTAAAAATAAAAGAAGAAGAAGCAGTCCCTGCCTTCAGGCTTACAATCTAAACAAGGCACAACACAAAAGGAAAATGGATTGGGATGGGAGGAGGAAATAAGCAAAACTCGGGCTCAAGTTCATAGTTACCATTTATTTATTTATAAAAATATTTCTATGCAGCTCATACAGACATTATTAATAAACATGTGGTTTAACAATCCATTTCTCTTCCCAGTGATTTATGGGAATTGTAGCTCTGTGAGGGTAAGGCGGCACTCCCAGCACTCTTCCCAAGTGCTGGGAAAGTCATGTCTTGCTTAAAGTAGTATGATACTGCTTTAAATGCACATTGCAGATGGAGCCCTGGATTGTGCAAGTCGCATCTTGACTACTCATATTGTTTCCTTCTGTTGGCTACTTAGCTTCACTACATTCGTAATCTGTCTTTCCTCCAAAGAGCTCAAAGTAGCATCTATAATTCATATATACACACACATTTTATCTTCACAACAACCCGGTGTGGTGGGACAGGCCCAAGTTCACCCAGTGAGCTTCATAGCCAAGAGAGGATTCAAAGGTAGGACCTGTTGTTTAGTCATTTAGTCGTGTCCGACTCTTCGTGACCCCATGGACCAGAGCACGCCAGGCACTCCTTTCTTCCACTGCCTCCCGCAGTTTGGTCAAACTCATGCTGGTAGCTTCGAGAACACTGTCCAACCATCTCGTCCTCCATCGTCCCCTTCTCCTTGTGCCCTCCATCTTTCCCAACACCAGGGTCTTTTCGAGGGAGGCTTTTCTTCTCATGAGGTGGCCAAAATATTGGAGTCTCAGCTTCAGGATCTGTCCTTCCAGTGAGCACTCAGGGCTGATTTCCTTCAGAATGGATAGGTTTGATATTCTTGCAGTCCATGGGACTCTCAAGAGTCTCCTCCAGCACCATAATTCAAAAGCATCAATTCTTCCTCCTACACACACATAACCCCCCACTTTCTCCTTCTCTCTATCTCAATTCCAGGACAAGCCTTACCTGTTTCTGACTTTTATGCACCCCACAAAGGTGTAGAGCAGCTTCCTCAACCTCGGCCCTCCAGATGTTTTGAGACTACAATTCCCATCATCCCTGACCACTGGTCCTGCTAGCTAGGGACCATGGGAGTTGTAGGCCAAAAACCGCTGGAGGGCCGAGGTTGAGGAAGCCTGGTGTAGAGTTTCTGTCCTAAGAACAGGCGATGATTTGACTAGCCTGAATATAATCAATTAGAATTTGAGGTCACCTGGGAAACATCTGTAGCCCTTTGCTCTGAATTTCTAAGTGAAAAGCTGCAGGTGCTGATCAATTAATCTGTTACTTTAATTGATTTACAGTGCAGTCACAGAAGTAGAGTTCAATGAGACTTACTTCCACACTTGGACTTATTTCTGGAGAAGAAGATCCACAGGTCTGTACACTAAATCCCTTTGTAATCAACTGAAAAGTTATCCCTGATTAACTGGGTGAGACTTTGCCTTTAAAAAAATAATGTTAATTACCGTATTTTTCGCTCTATAAGACACACTTTTTCCCCCTCAAAAATTAAGGGGAAATGTGTGTGCATCTTATGGAGCGAATGCAGGCTCCTTGGCTTCGGTGATAGCAACGCGAAGCCTCCGAAGTGCAGAGGGAGAGCTGCCCCCGCGCTCCGGAGGCTTCACATTGCTTTCGCTGAAGCCGCCTGAAGCTCCTGAAGCACAGTGGGAACTCCGAAGGCTTGCGGATAGCCGCCTGAAGCCTGGAGAGCGAGAGGGGTCGGTGCACACCGATCCCTCTTGCTCTCCAGGCTTCGCTTCGCTGGAGAGGCGCCGCACAGTTTTCCTTCTCTGCGCAGCGCCCCTTCAGCAAAGCGGGAGGAGAAATGGAAGGGGCTCTGTTTCTCCTGCTTCTTTGCTGAAGGGGCGCTGAGCAGAGAGGGGGAGAATTTTTTTCCCCTGTTCTCCCCCTCCTATGGTCCGGTGTGCCCTATAGAGCGAAAAATACGGTAATTTTAATGAAGGCACAAAAAACTGCAGAAAGGAATTTCCCCTTCAACCTCATATATGAAGCAATGCCTATTTTAAGATGACATATAAGAAGCTGCCTTCCACCAAGTCAAAACTATGGGTCCATTTAGCTCAGTATTGTCAACACTGACTGGCAACTGTTCTCCAGAGCTGGCAGCGCCACCTGCCATACCTGGAGATGTTAAAGATTGCACCTGGACCTTTTACAAGCCAGGTAGATGCTGTAAAATCAAAACACTTGATAAAGTTGCTAAGATACCTTGCTGCATTAATCACCTTTATATTACCAATTGTCATTTTCTATGTTTCTAATATTTGTTTGGTATTCCAATTTTTAAAATATCCTTTCCCCTATTCCCTGTCCGCATGCATTGTCCATTGCACCCAGGCCTAGACTTTGGATTGGATAGAAAAGTAAACAATTATTGCTCCCTTTTATTAACAATTATGGGATGGGGGGTTGGAATAACCCCCCTGGAATTATAAAAAGATCCAACTGCATGCGTCGCGTTCTTTTAATCATTGTCATAATGATATAATATTTCAGCTGGGTTTTAATATGAAAGTTTTATTTTGCTCTGGCTTTCTCTCTTTTCACAGAAAGCAAATCTTACATGGCATTTTAATCATCCGCTTAATCTCCGAAATCAAATAGTTTACAGCTTTACATTCTGGAAATATACACCAGAAGGGTTGAAAAAAGTGCCCAGTAAAATTATGGTTTTATGATAACGCCGGGTATGAGTTACAGTTTCCCCAGTAAAATCACCGCAGCCAAACAGATGCTAAGGCAAAACCATTGCTCAGCTTTACTCCTCTATAATAATTGGGACACCTGCTAATGTTGCCATTGCAGTTAAAGGTCCTCCTATATTTCTTTTGTAAACATTCTTTTGGGGAGATTTATCAACTGGCCATAAATAGTCAGCCAGGGATGAAATGCAGCACAGAAGGCCTTAAAACAAAAGATACACTGCCATTTGGATTTCAAAAGCACATTGGCAGAATTCGGTTGTTGTGTCTATTTGCTCACTGTAGGAATCCAAATTCCTACTTTGTTTGTTGACTTCAAGTAATCTAGGGCAGTTGTCTAGTTGTTGTTGTTTTTCTAATCTGCAAGAAGATGCACCCAATGGCCCATGCTTGACATTCGATTTTAGAACAACCACAACACGCCCAAACAATGCAAGGCAGACAAAACAGGATAAGTTAAATTTAGCACGTTAGAGCAACTCGCAAAACAGAAATGTTGCTAATATTACCGAAATGCTTTCAGCTCCCTGAAACTCCTACAGGTAGATTGTGTGAGAAAGTTTTACATTCATATCCCATTTTATTTTAGGAAAAATTCCAGGCTTGATTATTGTAACTCGCTCTACGCAGGGCTGCCCTTGAAGATGACCCAGAAACTCCAGCGGGTACAGAATGCCGTGGCGAGGCTCCTTATGGGGTCCTTGCCGCGAGATCACATTCATCCAGTGCTTTACCAGCTGCACTGGCTCCCGGTGGAGTACAGGGTTAGGTTTTAAGGTTGACCTTTAAAGCCCTATGCGGCCTAGGACCCTCGTACCTATGGGACCGCCTCTCCTGGTATGTCCCACAGAGGACCTTAAGGTCCACAAATGACAACACCTTGGGGGTCTCAAGTCACAAGGTGGTTAGATTGGTCTCAACTAGGGCCAGGGCCTTTTCAGTACTGGCCCCAACTGGGTGGAACGCTCTGTCACAAGAGACCAGGGCCCTGCGGGATTTGACATCTTTCCGCAGGGCCTGCAAGACAGAGCTGTTCTGCCTGGCCTTTGGTCTGGACTCAGTCTGGCCCTTATGTTTCCCTCCCCTTATGGTTTTGATCTATGAGCTACTTTTAAAATGAGGCTTCATTTTAAATTGCATTTTAACTTGTATTTTAAATCGGGTTTTTCCCCCTCTTCCTATTATGTTTTTACTGTAATTTTACTGGTGTTAGCCGCCCTGAGCCCGGCTCTGGCTGGGGAGGGCAGGGTATAGATGCATTTTTATAGACACTTTTCACCATAACATAGACATTTGGCTTGGCTGGAGAACTGCATTGCAAAATTTGGAGAAGTGCGAATTTTGGATGATCTCTGAGCTTCCGCTTGTAAAAGTGTGTAATCGGTAGATTTGCCTTTAAATGCAAACTGATTTAAATTCCTCATCATCTTTAACCACCCTGTTCTCTGCCTCCAGAGTGTATGGAAGAAGAACACATGAAGCTATTAAGAAAGAGTGCTACATAGGAGGGGTGGGGGACCTGTGGCCCTCCAGAAATTGTTGGATAATAATAATTTATTATTTATACCCGGCCCATCTGGCTGGGTTTCCCCAGCCACTGTGGGCAGCTTCCAACAAAACACTAAAATACAATAACCTTTTAAACATAAAAAGCTTCCCTAAACAGGACTGCCTTTAGATGTCTTCTAAAAGTTTGGTAGTTATTTTTCTCTTTGACATCTGGTGGGAGGGCATTCCACAGGGCAGGCGCCACTACCGAGAAGGCCCTCTGCCTGGTTCCCTGTAACTTGGCTTCTCGCAGCGAGGGAACCACCAGAAGGCCCTTGGAGCTGGACCTCAGTGTCCAGGCAGAACAATGGAGGTGGAGGCGCTCCTTCAGGTATACTGGACCGAGGCCATTTAGGGCTTTAAAGGTCAGCACCAACACTTGTCAACTCCCATCAACTCCCATCATTCCCAGCCAGCATAGCCAATGGTCAGGGATGGTGACAGTTGCAGTCCATCAACACCTGGATGACACTATGTTGTTTAGCCCTGATTTACACACAGAGAGAAGCTTGGTTCACACACATCACAGTAAGCCAAAGCTAAGATTAACTCAGTACTAGGATTCTAGATTCAGGTAGGTAGCCGTGTTGGTCTGACGCAGTTGAAATAAATTAAAAATTAAAAAATTGTCCAGAAGCACCTTAGAGACCAACTAAGTTTGTTCTGGGTATAAGCTTTTGTGTGCATGCATACTTCTTCAGATACACTGAAACAGAAGTCACCAGACCCTTATATATAGTGGGAGGGTGGGGTGGGGTTTGGGGAAATTAGGAATTGAGGTGAAATTTCATTCAGGTCTCATTTAAAGCCAAATCTACCAAATTTGCACATCCTAAAACAACATTTAAACCGAAGCATAGCTAGCCTTTGAAATTTGCACTCATCTGAATTTTGCAATGCAGGTTGCCAACGAAACAGTCTTTACAAAAATGAGTTTATTAGGAGAAAACGTGCATAAAAATGAAGATGTGAGTGAAGATAACATTCAGAAATCCATTATTTTAGGGGAAACTGCTTGCAAAAATGTGCACACATAGAAATGAAGCAGGTACTTTCTATTTCACCCTTGAAATGTCTGCTGAAAACATTTCTATTCCACCAGGATAGTCTGACCATAGTTGTCCATAAAATCATAGAATTGTAGCATTGGGAGGGACCCAGAGGATCATCTAGTCCAGGCATGGCCAAACTTGGCCCTCCAGCTGTTTTGGGACTACAACTCCCATCATCCCTAGCTAACAGGACCAGTGGTCAGGGATGATGGGAATTGCAGTCTCCAAACAGCTGGAGGGCCAAGTTTGGCCATCACTGATCTAGTCCAACCCCGTGCAATGCAGGAATATGTTCCATATGGGGACCTAACTTGCAACCTTGGCGTTATCAGTGCCACACATGGAGCTATCCATGTTCTGATAACCTCCAAGTTGTGCAATTGCAATGCCGTTCTTGGCCAGGGAAACATCCTAAGGGTTGGTTGGAAAAGCACCAAGGGCCACATTTGACCCCTGGGCCTGAGATTCCCTACCTTGATGTAGAGGATATTTCATTGGTTGGACCAGTGGTCCAACTTCCTTTGTTCCCGCCTTTCCCACCGTTTCCCAATCCAGCCAACCCTCTTCCAAAGCAAGCCACCGATTTGCATTGGCTCCTCTTCTCCCCAGAGTAACTGGCTTCCTGGGGGAAGTGGCTGTCTTCAAATAATTTAATTATCATGTAGCGTGCACACCTTTCAGGGAACCCCCTCCTTTCCCATAATGAAACTGTTGAATGATTTGCCTTTAGTTTTACAACACATGTTGGAAACCACTCCAAAGCATTGCAAGAGAAGGAGGGGTAAAGGGGAGAGAGAGAGAGAGAGAGAGAGAGAGAGAGAGAGAGAGAGAGAGACTATCAAATTGTTACAGGATTGGATGCCAACACAGAGAGTTATTAGTCTAATTCATCCTACAGATCAAAGCCCACACAGGCAGCTATCCTGCCTACAGCTATTTTCCTTTTACTTTCCTACTTGACAGTAGTCCCCCCCCCACCAGTCCTTCTGTTCTGTCCTCTTTGACACACACAGAGACACACACATTTGTGTGTATTCCCACCCCCCTCCCCAGTTGTGGAAACAGAATTTACGCCAGTTGTGGGGGGGGGTTAAAAAACAAAACAAAGCAAAACACCAGGATGGGCAGTTTGCCATGTCCTCTCAAGGGGGTTTTATTTATGACTCAATGAGGGATGGATTTTGGAAAAGAAAAAACAAAACAACCCAGAGTGATTGGGACTGTCCTACGTCTCCTTTATTTGTCTTAAACACCAAGGAAGAGAAGGAACTCTGGAGCCTTGTTTACAAGAAAGAGTTATGAAGGCAGTTGGGCTATTTAATTTGGCCACATTGTGTATGTCGTTGGCAAGCGGGAGGCTGGTGCCCATCTTGCCAGTGGGGGACCACCCAGGAAGCCAGGATTGCATAGCTACTGGCTGTTGCATACACCCAAGTTCAAAGGTTCAGGAGAGACCTTTACCACACTTGAATCGGTTAGTCGCTGCCTTTTTCATTTTCCTCCAGCGAGGGCAGGGGGAAGGGAGAACGAGCCCACCGAGGATATTCAGAAAGGGTTGTTTGGGGACTCCAAGGCTGCAACAACAAAAATTGCCACTGTGTGGATTAAAGGGGGGAGAGAGAGAGAGAGAGGAGGGAGGGTGGAAGCAAAGGAAAAGAGGGAGGAGAGAAGAAACAGAGAAGCATCATTCTTCCACCTCTCTCTCTTTCTCTCCTACTTCACAGAAGCCAAAAGAGGACAAGGAATATGTTTGATAACACCCAGTACCCCTATAATTGCTTTAATTATGATGGGGATGATTACCCAACCTGCAGCTCTGATGAAGAGAAAAGGTTCACCAGACCGGCATACAGGTAAGCTTAACTTTTCCAACTCTCTTTCTCTCTGTCTCTCCATATTGTCAGTTGCTGGGGAATTCCTCTGTGATTCTTTGCAACACTCATCCATAAGCATCTTCCAGGTGTGGGCAAACGAAAACAAAATGAAATGGATATGGGGTTGCAATGATTTTTGGATCCTTTTAATGACTCGTTTTTATGCATTTCAACTGCTCGCATTATTTTAAAAATAGGAGCCAGGTTGAGTTTGGGATTTCAACCAGGGGGGCTCCAGAATGAAGTGGCAAAAAAAAAAGGTTTGCTTGGGTGGCCTCAGTCTGATCAGACTTGCCTACTGCAGAGGGTTGTTTGGTGGATAAAATGTGTACAGTGTCATAAGTATTCCCCCCCCCCAAAAAATGTAGCCTTATTTTAGTTTTAGAATTGATGTAACTGATAGGGATTGCTGTCCTCTGATCAATCTCCAACCCCCCTCCCCATTCTCTGCAACAATCTAATGAAGATGTCTTAAATGTATAAGGTGATAAATTAACCACTTTAGGCAAGGATATAAGTGAGATACTCAGGATCTGAGTCTCTTAAGCAAGTCTGATTAGTCACTTCTAAATCTTTCAAAACGGCTGGATTTTGACTTACTAAGTAGCTAATCAAATGTGCATATTACACAAAAATCTAGGTTATTTTTTGAGAGATTGAAGGAAGCTCATGGTTACTGAGCAAAAACTTACCACTCATTATTAAAAGAGAAGATTGTCTTTAACCATTTCTTCTTTATTCTCTCTTGCATTAACACCACACCTTAAAAAATAGAGTATGTCCTTAACTCTCAGATCCACTGCTAAAGATTAATCAACTGAAGCGTGAGTTGATTAATCCACTATTTACATTAAGTTGCACTTTCTAAAGATCACACGGAGAAATACTTCCTGTTCCACTATGCACAGTTATAATGGAATAGCTGTGCATCCTATGCATGTCTACTCATAGGCAAGCCCCATTAAGTTCTGTGGGGCTTACTCCCAGGTAAACATGTGTAGAATTGTCACCTGAGCACCCTAGAACTCAGTGGCACATGCCACATCCAAGTTAACCTGGACAGAACTGAATTGCAAAGTGATCCTTTGATATGAAGTGCAACCGCCTGCCACAATTCACAGGAATTTCAGTGCTGAGAAACTTCTGTTGTTGTTGGTTTTTCAAAAAAAAGTTGCAAAACGTGCCTGGACATGCTTCTTGGTGGTGCTGTGTGTTTGTGTGTTTTAAATCAAAGCTCTTTCACTTGAGTGGAATGGAAAAACAGTTGCCAAAACAGAGATTTGCATTTCTCACTGTGCAACTGGAGGAATCCTTAAGTATTTTCCTTATACTTAAAATGGGCAGTCAGCAGCAGTCCTGCTACTTCTCATGCAATAATGGGCCAGTCATTGCTGTAGACGAGGGCTGAAGGAGAATCCAGGAAATCTCTACTAGGCGCAAATCCTGCTTTCAGGATCCCTTTTTAAAGAAACGTTTTGTGCTTTCCGCAATCAACTTTCCTGAGTCATAAATGCCCAGGTGTTCTCAGTGGGAGAATGTGACTTGATTTGAGAGCTAACGTGAGATTTGGACTCAAATTCCAGCATGCAGACTTTGTCAATGACTTGGAAGTTTTTCCAACTTACCCTCTTCTTGTTGCAACTCACCCTGGGACCTTATGACAAAGGGCAGTTAACTTCAATGGGTCTGTTCTGTGTAGGGCTAGTGTTGGATACAACCTAATACCCACTGACCCCACTTATGGAGCCCAGTGCTTCAAACAACTCTCTCAAGAGACTATCCAAAGAAAGTGGGCATCTCAAGAGCAGCGCTGTCCAATGGACGGAGCTGTGCAGCGCAAATGTTAAGAGTATGAGCGATGAGCTGGAAAGCTCCCAGCTCAGTTACCACACTGACCTCAGGCAGCCTTCTATCTCTCAGTCTCAGTCTCCACTGGTAATATGGGAGACAGTAGTGTGGTATAGCAATTTGAGCGCTGGACCAAGGCTGATTCACATCCCCACTAAGTCATAGAGGTCACTAGGTGACCTTGGGCCAGAAACATACTTTGACTTTGTTTCTGATTCTATCCTACCTCACAGGGTTGTTGTGCTGCGAAAATACGGTGGGGTAGAGAATTAAGAATGTTCACCTGGGTTCCCTGAAGGAAAGATGAGAAATAAATAAATAAAACAGGTCATCATCATCATCATACATTATTGCAGCAATGATTTGAGAACTTAGAACAGCATTATGCATTAAAGATATCTAGGGCTGGATCCCGATGAAGGCTAAAGCTGTAGTCCTACTAAAAACAAAGGCACTTACTCCCGAGGAAGCGTGTTAGTTATTGGGCGTTGGGTCTCGTTGTTATTTAGGTCCCATTGTTGTTACTTTGGTTTCAATGGGACCTCTCTGCATAGTTAGTCCTGACTTAATTGAAACCCCCTTGACTTCAATGGGAAGTCACTGCAACTAACAATCCTATGCATGTCTATTTGGAACAAAGTCCTTGCCATGTTCAGCGGGGCTTATTCCTGAATGTGTGTGTTTAGGATCACAGCCTTGGAGTTGGATTGAATCTTATGCAATGTTGTTTCCAGAATCTCTATGCCCGAAGCATCGACACCTTTCTATACAGGACGGTATCGCGATTCGTTTTCTTTTGTTTCACGTTGCAGCTACATCGCTTTAATTGCAATGGCCATTCAGCAGAGCCCCTCCAACAAAGTGACTCTTTCTGGCATTTACGACTTCATCATGAAGAAATTCCCTTACTACAGGACAAACCAGCGAGCCTGGCAGAACTCCATCCGCCACAACCTCTCCCTCAACAGCTGCTTTGTCAAGGTAGGACCAACAAACCACAGCAGCAGTCCACAACCTGGAAAGGGAGACTTGGGTTCTGCAAGCTGCTTGGTTGGGAGCCCTATTTGCAAGAGGATGCTGTGCACATCTGGCTGTAAAATCAGCTCAGATGTGGCCATAGGGAACCAGCGCTGTGCTGAAAACCGTCTCTTGATTTCTCCCCCGTGAAAGGAGGCTTTCAATAAGCCTCTCAGTGCCAGTTGCTGCGAATCACAAACTGGAAGAGCTCTGTTGCGCTCACATCCTGCTTCCAGGCATCCCATGCACAAATCGTCGCCGTTGTCATTATATTAAATTTGTATACTGCCCTATACTCATAGATCTCAGGGCAGTTCACAACATAAATTAACAGTGGAACCTCAGGTTGCGAACGTGATCCATGTGGGAGACACGTTCACAACCCGCAGCATTCGCAACCTGCAACGGCACCTCTGCGCACACACTGGTTGCGATTTGGCATTTCTACGCATGCGCAAAGCGCGATTTAGTGTTTCTGTGCATTCGCGAGCGCCGAAACCTGGAAGTAACCTGTTCTGGTACTTCCGGGTTCGGCGCGGTGCGTAACCCGAAAACGCACAACCTGAAGCGTCTGTAACCCGAGATATGACTGTACAATATAAACAACACAAAATACACAATAAAAATAAGAAGGCAACCCAATAATCCACAACACTTTTAAAAGGGCCACTGTGAGAATAATAATAATAATTTATTATTTATAACCCTGCCCATCTGGCTGGGTTTCCCCAGAATATTAATATTCCCCAGCTCCCAACAGAATATTAAAAACACGATAAAACATCAAACATAAAAACTTCCCTAAACAGGGCTGCCTTCAGATGTCTTCTAAAAGTCAGATATTTATTTCCTTGACATCTGATGGGAGGGCATTCCACAGGGTGGGTGCCACTACCAAGAAGGCCCTCTGCCTGGTTCCCTATAACCCCACTTCTCACAGTGAGGGAACCGCCAGAAGGCCCTCGGAGCTGGACCTCAGTGTCCAGGCTGAACGATCTGGGTGGAGATGCCCCTTCAGGTATACTAGAACAGGACTAGAGCCATTAGCCTGATTCAGCAGCAATTTCCTTATGTTATTATAATCACAGATTCATAGGATTTTAGAGTTGGAAGGTACCCCAAGGGTCATCTAGTCCAATGTACAAATTACAGTTAAAGTACATCTGACAGATGGTTATCCAGCCTCTATTGAAAAATGGGGGGGGGGGAGTCTACCCCCTATTGAGGCAGTCCATTCCACTATCAAACAGCCCTTGCCATCAGGAAGTTCTCCCTAACGTTTAGCCAAAATCTCTTTACTTGCAATTGGAATTCATTTGTTCGGGTTCTACCTTCTTGAGCGATTAAAATACAAGCTTGTTCCACCTTCTATGTGACGGCCCTTCAGGTATCTGAAGATGGCTATCATATTCCTCTCTCTTCTCTTCTCCAGGTTGAACATGCCCAACTCCCTCAACCACTCTTCATAAGGCTTGGTTTACACTCCATTTGCATGTCTCCATCTCTGGACCCTTGAGAGATGTTTTAGGGTAGGGGTCAGCAAACTTTTCCAGCAGGTGGCTGGTCCACTGTCTCTCAGACCTTGCAGGGGGTGGACTATACACAGAGATGCATTTTAAATAAAAGGACACATTCTACTCATATAAAAACACACTGATTCCTGGACTGTCCATGGGCCAGATTTAGAAGGTGATTGGGCCAGATCCGGTCCCCGGACCTTAGTTTGCCTACCCATGCTTTAGGGTTTTGGTGGAGTTTTGATGTGGTTTGGTGTGGAGTTTTGAGCTTCCTTTGTCATTGTGAGGTGGCTGAGGGTGGTGTGTGTGTGTGTGTGTGTGTTCTTTCCAAGAAACATATCTCCAACTCTTTGCAACCTCCTTGGCTGCCTGTGCTTCCTGATCTGACGTCTCCCTTCGAACTTTCATTGAAGCATGGGCAGCCAGGAGACCTGTAGTTTGCAGGCGATTTGTAGAATGAAGGAAACGAAACTCAGAAACGCCCTGGGTCATCTTGAAAGCAGAAGAAGCACATGCACATCTGACCCAGGGAAGTCTCACCAAAATGTGCTCCCCCTTTGGATAATTTTTAAAAAAACAACTTATTTATGGAGAATAGCCTGCAAGGAACAGGGAGATGAGGACAGGGATAGGTTTTCAGCATAGCACTATAGGAAACGAAGAAAGCTCTATTATAGCGGTTCTCAACCTGTGGGCCCCAAGATGTTGTTGGACTACAAATCCCATCATCCCTGAGCTCTGGCCTTGCTAGCTAGGGATGATGGGAGTTGTAGTCCAACAGCATCTGGGGACCCACAGGATGAGAAAGGCTGCTCTATTATGATGGGTGAGGCTGTTTGTCCACCGAGGCCTGAATTGTCTTCTCTAGATGAGAGCAGCTCTCCGGGGTCACAGACAGGGGGCTTAGGCTTAGCTGGTCCTTTTGACTGCAGATGCCAAAGATCTGACCTGGAATCTTCCATATGCAAGGTGTGCTCTCTACTATAGAGCCGTGGTCCAGGCATTCTCGAGGTGCAGCTGCATGGGCAAAAATATCCCCTCTATTTCTGAAGTCCAGGTTGCGAGTGCTATGGCTGGTGATGGTTAGCAACTATGGTGACTGGTTGGGTGGAAGGCAGGGAGCCCAACAGTAGGTGGCGCCAGAGCCGATGGCAGGAAGAGCCAAGTAATTCTCAGTTTGCCCCATCCTCCTCCATGCTGGGGAGGAAGAGGAAGTGGACAGGCAGTGTCAATTCCTGGACTTGTTGTAAGCAGAAAGGCAGGCTGGTGAGAGCTGAGAATAGATGGAGGTTGGTGGGGCAATGTCCTTAGTGGAGAAACATCCATGGACTGTTGCTTATGGAGCTAAAATGCCACCACCATTACCCCCCACACAGAGGGTATTTGGAGGGGAAAACTTAAGCTGGAACCTCCAACAACCGAGTGAGTACTGAACATGCTCAGTGGACATAGAATGCTGGCTGACTCTTGGGTGCGATGATTGAAAGCCAAGTGGGAAGGGGAATGGAATGGAGTTTCCTGTACAAGATTCCTTCCATGCTGCAACATTTTGTTGCAGACCCCATATTTCACAGGATTTCTATACCGCTAAATCATCTGTAGCCTCTAAGCGGTTTACACATTTAACTCATGATTTCAGCATGTCCTCAGTTGCAGCCACTGCTCTCCGATGATAATGCATAGGAGTGCTACTGTACATTTATCAGCTCATGCGCAGGTGGAAGGTGTGCTGAGTGAGATGCTAAATGGCTATGCAACCCAGGAACATGAAGGTCATCTGGAGAACAGGCAAACATTACATAGCAGGACCTTAGCTCAATGGTGGAGCACATACTTTGAATACAGAAGGTCCCAGGTTTAGTCAGTTGTATCACCAGTGAAAAGGATCAGGTAGCAAGTGATGGGCAAGATCTGTGCCTTGGGGAGATGCTGTCATCCAGTGCAGGCAATACTGAGCTAGCTGGATAAACAGTCTGAGCAGGCAGCATTGCAAACACGAAAAGGAAACTTCATGCAATGGTGTGGTTCTTTTTGCATGGCATTTTACCGATGTCCTCTTGTAGTCTTGAAAGGGGAAAAAATATCTAACTATAACTGTTCCTACAATCATAGGGAGATTGCTGCTATCTAGAGATGTGGGGAAAAATTGATTCAGTTCACATTTAAGACAAACATACCTAATTTGCACCAAAATGCAACCTAAAACACAGCCATCCTTTGAAATTCACACGTCTCCATATTTTGGGCTGCAGTTCTTCAGCCAAATTATTTGTACAAAAATGTGTTTACTAATGCAAAGTGTGCATATAAATGAATGCAACATGCAGAATTGCATTACATTAGGGGAGAGTTACTTGCAAAGATGTGTATATTAGTCGAAACCGAATGTATTTATTAGGAGAATCTGCATTAAGTTGCTGAGGAATTTTCATGGGGATCAGCAGCAACAAATAGGGGAAAAAATGAGAACCTTGGAGAACCAAAATTGACAGATTTGTCCATTCCTCCTTTTATCAGCGTATGTTCTCAATGAAGGTTCGTAACATAGAGGGGAGAAAGATGCAAATCAGCTGCAACAAGCTGCCTAGCCAGAATTAACTAATTTTATATATATATATATATATATATATATATATATATATATATATATAT
>JAXCMG010000036.1:5199147-5211572 GCA_034642415.1 Podarcis siculus | reverse complement strand
CTCCAACCTCATGCCTCTCAGATTTTGTTGGCCAGTACTGCCAATGGTCAGGGATGATGGGCATTGTCCAAAACATCTGAAAGGTACCAGGCTGGGGGTGGTCACTGCTATATGCCTGACCCATTTCTCAGATTTCCCCAGGATTGTGAAGTTTATGTTGTTTTACCTTCCCCCCACTGTGCTCAGAGTTACAGCAGCAGCTGGAGGAAGCAGGCAAGATATGACTCAGGACATATGGACAAAGGCTGTTATGTGGAAGTCAGTCTCCAAATTCAATGTTCTTTCAATCCATTGGGCCCAGGACTCGGTTCATAGGAGTAACCTTCTTCACTGAAAGCATGGAGTGAATGCAAGATCATCTTGCAGTGGCCGTGCACATCAGGACAGCCTGTGACACCATTCCTTTTCTAGAGCAGGGATAGGGAATCTTCAGATATTGTTGAACTCCAACTCCCATCAGCCCCAGCCAGCATGGTCAGTGGTCCAGGATGTGGAAGTTGTAGTCCTGCAACATCTGGGGGACCACAGGTTCTGCATCCCTGTCCTAGAGGGAACGTTGTATCTGGTTCATATGGTAAAAGCCAATTGGGGACAAGACAGGAAGCATTCATAAAGAGCTGACATTCGGTTAGGGAACATGTTTTTATCCAGCACCAATAGACCTGTTGACCATATGCAAACCACCAGCATAATGACACACACTTTGCAGCGATTGCTGCAGTCTGCATGGGGATTTATGTTGCTTCATTGTACTTCAGCGTCCAGATGAACTGTGGATTTGCATCTATGGAGAAAACAGTTATTCACTGACATGATGCTGTCATTTCCCTTCATGTTTCAAAAGCAAACCAAACTGATTCAAAGAGCAAAAAGGAGGTGTCCAAGATATATGCCCATGTTGTTGACTTTGTTTTAAATCTGTCTGTCAAAAGTTTGGTAGAGAAAGTCTACCCAAAAAAAAGGTGCTTTAACCTCAATCTTGATGGCTTGTGAGAAAGTTTTTCAGGAAGTTATGAGTGCCTCTTTGCCTGTAATTGATAAATATGGACAAAACTTGAAACTTTACCTGCTGAATAGAAAATGAGTCCCCTTTTATATTCATATGTATAATATATAGTAAAGGTAAAGGTACCCCTGCCCGTACGGGCCAGTCTTGACAGACTCTAGGGTTGTGCGGCCATCTCACTCAAGAGGCCGTGGGCCAGTGCTGTCCGCAGACACTTCCGGGTCACGTGGCCAGCGTGACAAGCTGCATCTGGTGAGCCAGCGCAGCACACGGAACGCCGTTTACCTTCCCGCTAGTAAGCGGTCCCTATTTATCTACTTGCACCCGGAGGTGCTTTCGAACTGCTAGGTTGGCAGGCGCTGGGACCGAGTAATGGGAGCGCACCCCGCCGCGGGGATTCAAACCGCCAACCTTTCGATCAGCAAGTCCTAGGCACTGAGGCTTTAACCCACAGCGCCACCCGCGTCCCATGTATAATATATATGTGTGTGCATATATATGCAGATTATATATGCAAAACAAATAGATTTATTTCCACCTTTCCTTCCAATAATCAAGAAAGTGATGTGATGCAATTTCCAACAAAACTAGTGAGATCCCTAATGTTCTTACCTTAACCTCAGTATCATGAGCAACACACATATGTATATCGCCTCATTTTTGCTCTAGCCAGTGCACTAATAATCCATTAATTTTCACTGAGATAGAAGGAGGAACCTTGATGTTAATTTCCCCACTTTGGATAAGGACTCGCTGGAGGAACCTCTGGCAAACTCCCTTCAGCCTCAGTTTCAACATCTATAAAATGGGAACAATACTATCTTTCTTTACAGGGATGTAATGAAGCATGCTGAAAACTGTATAGCATCTAAATATATTTATATAAACATGAATGATATATATGATCAATATGCAGTAGTTCCTTCAAAAGGACACATTTGCAATATTGGTAGCTTGTGTTTCTGAATGGTAGCATCAGTGTGAATTCCTCATAATTTTGTAATACACTCACTCTGGCAGCCGTCAATGTAAACCCTGTTTTTCCTTTCAAAACAAAACAAATTTCGGAGCGACAGGCAACAATAATATCAAGCCAATCTGTAGTGAGTTTATTTACATTAGCCGAACAGAGACTTGTTAATGTATATATTTCATTGAGTGCAGCTTTGCATCTTTCCATAGAATTTACAGCATAAATATAGACAATGTTTTTGAGCGCTTGTCCTTTTTCGTCTCCTAATGTCCCTATCCATGCACAGGGATCATCAAGATGTCATTCGCTTCTGGTCTGCTGGCTCTTAATGGAATCTCAAGTATCCTGCATTTTCATTTCAAATAAAAAGCAATTGTCTAGTCACCATGATTGTAGAGATAGTTCTTCAGTTGTGATGGCAAACATTTGAGGTCATGACCTTTGGCCTGAAAACCATTACAGTGGTACCTCGGGTTAAGTACTTAATTCATTCTGGAGGTCCGTTCTTAACCTGAAGCACCACTTTAGCTAATGGGGCCTCCTGCTGCCGCTGTGCCGCTAGAGCACGATTTCTGTTCTCAACCTGAAGCAAAGTTCTTAACCCGAGGTACTATTTCTGGGTTAGCGGAGTCTGTAACCTGAAGCATATGTAACCTGAAGTGTATGTAACCCAAGGTACCACTGTACATTGGTACCTTGGTTTGCAACTGCTTTGGATTACAACCGTTTTGGATTACAACCACGTCAAACCCGGAAGTGCATGTCCCTTTTTTTGCATTACAACCCTTTGGGGGGGATTACAACCATTTGGGGGGGGGAGGCCCCATTGGCGAAAGCACGCCTTGGGTTACAACCTGTTTTGGTTTACTACCGGACCTCTGGAACAGATTATGGTTGTAAACCAAGGTACCACTGTATTCGTCTCCCAGCTCTTCACAGGCTAACGATCATATTGTTTTCCCTTTAGCAGTCCCCTATACAGTGGTACCTTTGGTTAAGTACTTAATTCGTTCTGGAGGTCCGTTCTTAACCTGGAACTGTACTTAACCTGAAGCACCACTTTAGCTAATGGGGCCTCCTGCTGCTGCCGCGCCGCCTGAGCACGATTTCTGTTCTCATCCTGAAGCAAAGTTCTTAACCTGAGGTACTATTTCTGGGTTAGCGGAGTCTGTAACCCGAAGTGTATTTAACCTGAAGCATATGTAACCTGAGGTACCACTGTATTCAACCATTCTTGTTATTAATGTGTTAAAATCATTTGGGCGGATTCCAGCATAGCACTAAGTCTCTCATTTTGTCACCACAAGCATTTCTCATTGCGCAATGGATTGTTCCCCCATCTCCTCCCTATCTCCCCATCCCTAAATCTGTTCTAGAAGTTCTCACAAACCTCTAGAACAGATTTGGAGAGGGTGCAGGGCAGACATGGCAGGAGGAGAGGGGAGAAAGTCCCACTGCACAAGCAGAAATCCTTGCACTTCTGGGACATGGTAGTTGGATACCATATTTTTTTCTACTGCTGAGCAGGAAGGGGGGATCTTCACCCTGTTTGTGGGTGATTATATGGAGGGGAGATTTAACGAGTGACAATATTCTCTAACAGTTTGGAGGTGCGAAAAAGAAATTCCTCTTCTAATAAATTTTGCTTCAATTGATGCTGAATAACGCTATAGTGCAAATTCATAGTGTTGGGTGAAGGAAAGCTCTGACAAAAGAGAGGAGGACTGGGAATTGTGAAAGCCAAGCACATTGCTTCCTTCAGCGATATGAAAGTATACCAGGACGGATTCACAGTTGTACCCGAATGTTTTCCAACCTTTTCATGAGTGGAGAAATTGGGGGCATATCGTCAAATACACTTCTGGGGGAATGAAATTCTGTCAGTTTGTGGGAAGTGCCTGAAAAAGGACATTCTCAAGGGATTTAACTTTAGCTCCAGATTTTTACTTTAACAGTGGAGAGCTCACTTGGTTAGAACATGGTACTGATAATGCCAAGGTTGCAGGTTCGATCCTCGAATGGGACAGCTGCATATTCCTGCATTGCAGGGAATTGGACTAGATGATCCTCAGGGTCTAGTTTAACTCTATTAAAAGCAAACACCTCTTTGTAGCATCAGCTCAAGACCAACGAAGGCATTTGAAACAGCATTAAAGGTTACCTGGAACAGGTGTAGGAGACACTCTTCGACATGAAAGCTTCATTATGTGAGCAGGCAAAAGTGGGCAGAGCAAAGGATGTGACTTGCCCTTCGACGGTAGGCTATATTCCAGCCTTAGGTTTTGACACACAGACACACACCTCTCTCTCCATCCTCCATCTGGGCAAGCAAGAGGTAGCATCTTATTCAAGGCAAGATCCCAGCCAGGCAAAGGCATAAGGTGAGGGGGGGGGTGATCTAGGAAGGAAAGTAGCCTGAAAGCCAGAGAGAAATCTGGAGGGCCGCTCCCTGCCCCCAGCCTGAGATTCTCTACCCCTGACCTGGAGCACTGGTAACCAACATGGTGCCCATCTATAGCACCTGCCATCTGTCACCATTGGCCATGCCAGCTGGGACTAATGGGAGTCCAGCAGCAGAGGGCCTTCTTGGTAGTAGCACCCTCCCTATAGAACACTCTCCTTTCGGATGTCAAGGAGATAAAGAATTACACCACTTTTAGAAGGCATCTGAAGGAGGTTTTTAATGATGTTTTTATTATGTTTTTAGATATGATGTAAGCTGCCCAGATGGGCAGGGTATAAATACTACTACTACTACTATCTGGAGGGTGTGGTGTTGGCTACAACTTGCTCTAGGCATGCACCTACTGATTGATTTAATTTTTTTTTACAAAAGTGTACACATAAAAAAACTAATATAAGAGTGACCTATGTTGAATTGCCACCTTTGCAATGTCAATTTATGCCATGTTGTTATGCTAAGCTTTTCCTCAGCCTTGGCTGGGGATGGGCCAGGGCAGATCGCCGAAGAATTGATGCTTTTGAATTATGGTGCTGGAGGAGACTCTTGAGAGTCCCATGAACTGCAAGAAGATCAAATGTATCCATTCTTAAGGAAATCAGCCCTGAGTGCTCACTGGAAGGACAGATTGTGAAGCTGAGGCTCCAGTACTTTGGCCACCTCATGAGAAGACTCGACTCCCTGGAAAAGACCCTGATGTTGAGAAAGATGGAGGGCACAAGGAGAAGGGGACGACAGAGGACAAGATGGTTGGACAGTGTTCTCAAAGCTACGAACATGAGTTTGACCAAACTGCAGGAGGCAGTGGAAGACAGGAGTGCCTGGCATGCTCTGGTCCATGGGGTCAGGAAGGGTAGGACATGACTAAACGACTAAACAACAACAACATCCGCACCATGCATTTAAATCTTATACCACTTCAACAGTGACGGAGAATCCCAGAGAAATGGTAGTTTGCTAAGGGTGCTGAGAACTGTCGTTCTGTGAGGTCAGCACCCTTAACAGCTTACAGTTCCCAGGGTTCTTTGGGGGATGCAGGGCAGTCAAAGTGGTACGAGAGTGCTTTGAATGTATGGTGTGGATCTGGCCCTCGTAATGATATCAGCAGAAGTCAAGTTATGCATTACAGCAGAAGGAAAGATCTTGGCACTCTGCAAATGTTCTCTCTAACATGCATCTCCATCTTCATGCAACCCATTCTTCTTCTTTTTAAGGTTTCATGTCCAGCAACTACCAGAATCCAATCTACCCCTAAACCATTTGATGCAGTTGCAAATTCATGCACCTGGACCTGTATGTGTGAACATCTAGACTTGAACCCTTCTCTTATTTTCTTAGATGCAACCCCGGTCTATTCAGAGTTATCAGGAGAGCGGCTATTCAGTTTAATGCATGGTAACTCTACACTCTCTCTGTGTGTGTTCTGCTGATAAACATACCCTCTGGCTACATTGTGTTTACACTTACTGGGTTGCTGGCCTTTACCAAAGAAAATGAGATCAAGTCTGCCCGGAGTACAACTCTGCTTAAAGGTAATTGGGTTATTAACGAAGTGGAATATTAAAGGGGGGAAATCTGAGTAGGTATTTATGCATCAGGATCTTTTCATTGCCTTTCTGAATTTTCATCAATAGTAAAGTTGCAGTAAATATGGGCAAGCATTTAAAAAGTAGGCAAACAGGAAGCTGCCTGAGTCAGACCATTGGCCCATCTAGTTCAGTATTGTAAAAGGTAAAAAGGTAAAGGACCCCTGGATGGTTAAGTCCAGACAAAGGCAACTATGGGGTTGCAGCACTCATCTCGTTTCAGGTGGAGGGAGCCAGCGTTTGTCCACAGACAGCTTTCCAGGTTATGTGGCCAGCATGGCTAAGCTGCTTCTGGTGCAACAGAACACCGTGATGGAAACCAGAAAGCACAAAAACGCCATTTACCTTCCCGCCGCCGCAGTACCTATTTATCTACTTGCACTGGTGTGCTTTCAAACTGCTAGGTTGGCAGGAGCTGGGACAGAGCAATGGGAGCTCACACAGTTGTGGGGATTCGAACCGCCGACCTTCTGATCGGCAAGCCCAAGAGGCTTAGTGGTTTAGACCACAGCGCCACCCGCATCAGTATTGTATACCTTGACTGGTAGCAGCTCTTCAGATGGGGGTCTCTTCCATTAGTATCTGGAGATGCCAAGGATTGAACCTGCAACCTTCTGCATGCAAAGCAGATGCTCTGCCACAGAGTTATGGCCCTTCTCCTAAATTACCACAGTATGCAAGGAGGAATATATACTACTGTCAGCTGTGTACTCACCCTCTGCCTCCCCAGTGATGCACCATCGCAACAAATATCCTGCAAAGTTGTGCCATCTCCTGTAAAATGCAGCTGGTCCCACCAGGAACCAGGGTGAAGGAGAGGGAACATGCCTCCATTGCCGAGACAATAAGACTGAAGCTCCTGTGCACTGGGCATACATTGAAATATGCATCTGACATTGAAATCAGCACAGTGCCAAAGGATGGCACTGTACAAAATGCAGATGTCTTCATGTAAATCTAAATGTACTTGTCATGCAGGGAACCAGGCAGAGGGCCTTCCCGGTAGTGGCACCCGCCCTGTGGAATGCCCTCCCACCAGATGTCAAAGAGAAAACAAACTACCAGACTTTTAGAAGACATCTGAAGGCATCCCTGTTTAGGGAAGCTTTTAATGTTTAATAGATTATTGTATTTTAATAGTCTGTTGGAAGCCGCCCAGAGTGGCTGGGGAAACCCAGCCAGATGGGCAGGGTATAAATCAATTACTACTACTACTACTACTACTACTACTACTACTATTATGCATTTAGAGGCATGCCAAATGCAAATGCATGGTCAGGAGCCCCAGCCTTGTGACGTGGGACATTTGGTGTTCAGCCCACAGCAACCTCATCAGACCCAGAAGGGAACAGAGGAGTGCAACTTCGGCCACTGCAGCTGACAGGTAGAGTTAAGCCTCCGACTTGGCCAGACCTGGTATCAAAAGTAGAGGCCTGACCTTGTCTGGTCAAGAGAGCACTACTGCCTGCCTGTTGCGTTTCAGGTACCTTCAACTGATTGCAGACAACCATGGGAGGAGATCATGTACGCCAGGTCTGATGTTGAGTGTCTCCTCTCACAGTCTCAGTCTGGACTCTGAAACAGTTATACCTGGGGGTGGGAGTGACTCTTTTAAGGTAGGTCATGAGAAGTAATGATGTTCCAGAGTCTGAGTTGTCAGTAGACCACTGTACACTCATTCCACAGATGTCTGAGACTTTATAGGACATCTCTCCACAACCTACAGGAATAAGCTATAACCTTACCTGTTCTTTGCCCCAAAGCACCGAAAACCATGAAAGTGATGGGTGGTTGGTGAAGGACCCTGGGTGAGAGGCAGGGTAGGGAAGATCTCCCAGGGTGAGAGAATAGGAGAAGAAAAGAAAGCTCCAGGTGAGAGCTGGGAGGGTCCACCCCTCCCTGTGTGAGATAAGAGTTAAGAGCTGCGTTTGAGAGAGGACTCTGCATTTTTCTTTCCTTTTCTGTTTTCATTTAGAATAGTTTATTTTTAATTGTATTGTATTATGAAAACCCTTCATAAAATTGTGTGTGTGTGAAGAACTGGGATACCTAGCAGCTATAGCTTTGCATCTCTATCAAATGAATACAGCAATGTTGTTGTTGTCTTGCTTGTATCCAGAACAAGGCACTTCTGAAGGGATTGTGTTTTGGGATAACCCCAAGTATCTGGGACTTCTGACTCTCTTCAAAAGTTCTGGAATCATGTGACCATTCCCAACACTGCAGGTCCTAAATCACCAACTGTGGTCCTCAAGAGCTTGCCAAGTCAGATTCGTCCCCGACTTTTGGGAAAGCAAGTCAACAAAACGAATACAAACCTGTTCCATTTGCCTGTAAAGGTTAGCATGGGAAGCTGACATCAATCGACAGCAAGGAAAATTAATGTAATACACGCTGATATAGACCTATTATCTTGGTCCACATTAGATTCCAGCAGCAAGATAAAGCTCTCAGTGTCCCTGATGCTTAATCAAAGGCATTTGTGTACTGCTGTTCTCTTGGTGTTTGGTTTGCCAGGGATATCAATCATCTTCCTAAAAACCCAGGGACATTTTTTCAATTTACCTGGTGTATTGTAGTCTGACGACTTCCAAAAGGTTTCCAGCCCTTAAAATGAATGGCATTTAATATAGGACAACATAAGAGAGGTTAGGGCTAGATGTGACCTTATTCAAATGTCGTTGCCATTACAAAGCCATTCCCAACATAATTATAATTAAATACTTTATGCCTTTCTTGCAAATCCTTTTGATCAATCACTGATATTAACATTAATATGGCATTGCCCCTCAGCAAATGCCTCCCCGCTCAAGTGTTTACGGATCATCAGGTTTCCATTAACAAAGTTGCAAGGTACTACCACACACCAGTCCTGGGTAAATTTACGTAAATTACCTCTTCATGAGAAATGGGGAAGGAGAGGAAACTTCCAGGCTTTGCCTGGAATAGGAGAACATCTCTTCTGCTTCTGTTTCTTTTTTAAAAGTATATTTCTAAGCAACAAAGCCAGATAATACACATGCAAATTAAAAAAACCAGACACTGGCAATGACAAAATAAGGGACAACTTGATGCATCTCAATGGACAAATATCTTTTTTTGATGGAGTTACAAGCTTGGTGGATCAGGGGAATGCTGTGGACATAGCGTATCTTGACTTCAGTGAGGCTTTTGACAAAGTCCCCCATGATATTCTTGCAAGGAAGGTTGTAAAATATGGGCTGAACGAGGTAACTGTTAGGTGGATTTGTTGACTGGCTGAATCCAAAGAGTATTCATTAATGGTTCCTCATCATCCTGGAAAGGCGGGACAAGTGATGTGCCGCAGGGTTCTGTCCTGGGCCTGTTGTTGCTCAGCATCTGTATAAATGACTTGGATGAAGGAATTGAGGGGATGCTAATCAAATTTGCTGGTGACACCAAACTTGGAGGGGTAGCTAATTCCATAGAAGACAGAATCAGGATTCAAAATGACCTTAACAGATTGGAGAACTGGGAGCAAACAAACAAAATGATTTTCAACAGGGGCAAATGTCAGTTTCTGCTCTTAGACAGGAAGAACCAGTTGCACAAATATAGGATGGGGGACACCTGGCTTACTAGCAGTACATGTGAAAGGATCTAGGGGTCTTAGTAGACTGCATGCTTAACATGAGCCAACAGAGTGGTACAGCAGCAAAAAAAGCTAATGCTATTCTAGGCTGCATCAATGGAAGTACAGTGGTATCTCGGGTTACAGACGCTTCAGGTTACAGACTCTGCTAACCCAGAAATAGTACCTCGGGTTAAGAACTTTGCTTCAGGATGAGGACAGAAATCGCATGGTGGCAGCGTGGCGGCAATGGGAGGCCCCATTAGCTAAAGTGCTTCCTCCGGTTAAGAACAGTTTAAGGTTAAGAATGGACCTCCAGAGCGAATTAAGTTCTTAACCCAAGGTACCACTGTATAGTGTCCTGATCAATGGAAGTAATGGTACCACTCTATTCTGCTTTGGTCAGACCATACCTGGAGTCCTGTGTCCAGTTCTTGGTGTCACAATGTAAGAAGAATATTGACAAGCTGGAAGATGTGCAGAAGAGGGCAACCAAGATGATCAAAGGTCTGGAAAACAAACCTTATGAGGAACAGTTGAGGGAGTTGGGTATGTTTAGCCCTATACAGCTTGGACTGCAATAGCTAAAAGAATACATCACCCTTTATATAACCAATGGATCACTTCACTCTGCAAGAGATGCCATTTTGCAGAGTCCATTTCATCAGAAGGTCCATTCCATACAAGACAGGAATTTGGCCTTTAGTGTGGTGGCAAATACCCTTTGGAATTCCCTTCCATTGAATATTAAACAGCTGTCATCTCCATTGTCTTTTTGGTGCCCACTGAAGATCTTCCTCTTTCAACCAGTCTTCAAAGTGAAGATCTTTATTATGCCTGTTTGCATCTGTATTGAAACAATTTCCAATACTTTTTATACATGGAAGTGTTTCAAAATGTTTGTATTGTATTGATACAGGGAATCGCTTTTAATTATTTTATGTATAGAACTATTTTCAGTTGATAGGGTTTTTTCCCATTTCTTGCTTTATAACTGTAAATGTTTTGTTTGTTTTTATTTGTTTATTGCCTTGGGACCCAGTGATAAAAGGAAGGGAAGTAATCTAATACAATACAATACAATACAATACAATACAATACAATACAATACAAGTGTTGCAAGAATAGGAATAGGGCAACATCCTGTTCTATTCATAGTTACCTCAACTTTTCACATGGATGAACTCTTCAGAAGTTTACACCAGAAACAGTTTTAGGTTTCTGTTCATCATCTTTATTTCATTCCAAGCATTAAATTGAACAATCTATTTAAAAAGACACAAGACAGGGGTGGTTTGTTAGAGTAAGTGTGGGTTGTTGTTGTTGTTCTTTAAAGAAATAAGCCATGGTGTATTACCTACAGCTGTGTTTTGCTACAGATGAAATTAAATGAAGGCAAATATTTGCAAAATGACATATTTTTACATCCCTACAAACGCCTGATGCGTTTCATGTAAATTATGGAAACATCAGTGGCTTTGTTGTTCTAAGTAACTATTTCCTTTGAACCAAATGAAATGCCTGTTGTGCAGCGATACTGTGGCTTATAAATTAGCGGTTCTCATACGCTGCCCCCCTGCCCCTTCTTCCTCATGCAATTACCTCCTCCGTAAGCTTTAGGCTAACTTCGGGAGAGCAGAAAATAAATAAATAAAATGAAAATTAAAGTAAACTGTGAAGTCGCTGAACTGAAACTTGTGGCATGAGACTAATAGTAAACAAAGGTAGGTCAGGTTACCATTCCATTAAAAGAAAAGAAAAAATTAGAGGGCTCCCCCACGCACCCCAGCAAAAGAAACAATTTTTTAAGTTGACCAAAGGCCTACTTTTGTTCCTCTAGAAATATCTAAGATCAAGACTGAGTTTTTAATTAATGCCCTATGTTATAAGACTAATCTGGGCTAACAGAGCCCATTGCCAGATAGAAATGATGTCGTTTGTAGCTAAGCAACTGGGTTTGTGGAACATGGGCCATTCTGTCCTACCACTTTAAACAGTAATGGCTACCCCCAAAGAATTCTGAGGACTGTAGTTTGTTAAGGGTGCTGAGGATTCTTAGGAGAACCCCATTCCCTCCACAGAGTTACAATTCCAAGAGTCAATCCCTCTTCCAGGGAATTCTGGGAATTGTAGCTCTGTGAGGCAGGAAGACCAACAGTAGGTGGAGCCAGAGCTAGAGCTTCGTTGTCTACAAAGACAACAAAGGAAGAGGAAGCTAACAGCCAGGACAATCCTCTGAACTAGCTGTGAACAAGAAGACAGGGAGGTGGGGACCAGCTGAGGGCAGACAGGGGTTAAAAACATATGATGAACCTGCTGGGTCAGGCCAATGGCCCATCTGTTCCAGCATCCTGTCCTCACAGTGGCCAACCAGATAACCGTAGGAAACCAGGGAGCAGAACATGGCCACATAAGACTCTGCCCTCCCATGGTTTCCAAAATAATTATACATTCTTTATCAATCTTCTGAGAAAAATACAAAACCTTGTGCAAAGCCACAGAAACTTGCGAACTACCCAGTCTAAGATGAACTTATAATGTCTGATTTCAATAGATTTTTCAAACGCTTAACTCTTTTGTTTTTCTTTATCTTTTTAGGTAAGTTTGGTGTTGTTCACAATACCGAGAGATGCTAGTGAAGTTGAAGATGGATGCTAATGAAGTTGTAGACAGGGTGCCGGCACACTCCCAAGGGAAGCAAATCAGTCTCTTAAGCTTAAGCCAAGAAATAGTATTCTCTATGAAATTGAATATCAATATTGTCAGGGGTTCAGGAGCAGAAGGGACGGATGGGGAGGAATCGGAGG
>JAXCMG010000036.1:5170935-5199137 GCA_034642415.1 Podarcis siculus | reverse complement strand
CTAGCGTTGGTCCTTGGTGAGCTGGGACCTAGAGGCAGTCTCTGACAAATATATATATCAAGGCTTTGAGATTAGACCACTGAAGAAGACCGGAAAACTACCTTGGGAGTGTGCTACCTGCAAGCCCCAGGAAAAGGGCCCCATTGGGGGCGAACAGCGGCCTCTTGATTACTTGGACTGCCAGGACGAAACAGGTGCAAAACGCCGGCACCCTGTCCACAACTTCATTAACATCCATTAACGTGTTGCATGAGTCATACTACTTCTATCAGCTTCTATCAGCAACACAGGTTGCATTTTTCTAGCTCCCATGGTTTCCAGCATTTCCAGTATTTGGAAGCATTTCTGCCTTCGGTTGTAGGGGGAGAGCAAAGCCATCATGGCTTGTAGTCATTGACAGCCCTGCCCCCCTATGAATTTGTCCAAGTTTAGAATTACCGACAAAAGAAGAATGGAGGATGAAATTGATGGACTCTGCAGAATTGGATAAACTAACCGGAAGAATTCGAAACCTGTGGGACCAGAGATTCACAGAAGACTGGTGTAAATTTACGGACTATTTGAAAATTAATTGTGATGACCACATTACGTTTGTAGGTTTGCAAGAAGTTTTGCGAGGTAAATTATTTGAATTATTGCAAAAATGGTTAAAGTAGTGGATTGTGAGTTAAGATAATTAAAGGCAATAGGAAATGCAGAAGAAATGATAAAAATGGTGGATCATCAGAGGTGTTGATGGAAGTCCAAAAAGATTGTATAAGATGTGAAGTTCTGTGGAATGTATAATAATTGGTATGTTGAAATTAATAAAAATTATATATATAAAAGAATTTGTCCAAGTTTAAAGCCATCCAAGTTGGTGGCTATCGCTGCTTCCTGGGGGAAGCTGGTTCCATAGTTTGACTGTGTGTGAAGAAGCACTTTCTTTCATCAGTTCTGAGTCTTCCAACATTCAGCTTTTATGGATGTTCATGAGTTCTAGGGTTAGGAGAGAGGATCTGTCCATTTCCTCCATGTCCAGCCTCCAGTGGTCCCTACCATGCCCCCCAAACTCCTAATGTAAGTAAGCAGAGTAATGCACATTACCATCTAGAGAGGGTCCCTCATCCAGTAAGACCACAGAGTCCAGAGTCTAAAATAACTTAACTTCACAGCTGCTAGGTCTGCAACGTTTGCCGTCGCCCATTTCCCTTGTGCAAAATGTCTAAACTTAGCTGGAGCTCTGAAAAGCTTGCTTCTAATTATTTTCACAGATTTTTAATTTTGATTGCAATGAATGGGCAGCGCTTCAAAAATGGTCGGTTCTTTGGCTGCCCACAATACGAAATGAATGGACAAGCTGTTAAGATTGATAATCAGGCTGCCGGTCTCCTGGGCTGTGAGCTAGTTATACTGATGGACCCTGTAAGGAAATTGAAATCCGGAGCTGCAGCTAGAGGCTATTAAAGAAGAAGAATCAGTATTGTATTCATTTTAGCCAGAACATGATGAGAACACCAGTGGGAATTATATAAGCATGTTTGAAAAAAGCATCAAATGTTACATTTCTCACCTTTGTTCAACAGCTCAAAAAGCGGTGTTCAGAGGTGGGGGGCTGTATTAAGAGCTCAGAGAAGGAAGGACATTCAGCAAGGTCATATGAACACACAAACACACACACACAGCAGCAGGAAACAACAACAATATTGCCATAAATATCTCACAGCAGTCAAATTCATTCATGGCAGTAAAAATAAACTTATTTTCATTATTAGAACTTCAACCACTATTAGTATTATTGTTCCTACGATATTATTACTATCATTACTATTATTGCTGTAATTATTTTTATTATCATTACTGCTACTGCTATTATTACTTTATGAAATTACTACTTTACTACTACTACTCCTATACTTATTATTACTTCTACTACTAATTCTATTTTTTCTATTTATTCCTATTACTATTTGTATTATAGTGGTAAAAAGTCCCGGATTTACAGAAGCTGTCCCAATTTCTGATTTGATCCTGGAAGCCCTACTTTTCCTCAAAAGGTAAAGGTAAAGGGACCCCTGACCATTAGGTCCAGTCATGGCCGACTCTGGAGTTGCGGCGCTCATCTCGCTTTATTGGCCGAGGGAGCCGGTGTACGGCTTCCGGGTCATGTGGCCAGCATGACCAAGCTGCTTCTGGCGAACCAGAGCAGTGCACGAAAATGCCATTTACCTTCCTGTCGGAGCGGTACCTATTTATCTACTTGCACTTTGACGTGCTTTCGAACTGCTAGGTTGGCAGGAGCAGGGACTGAGCAACGGGAGCTCACCCCGTCGCGGGGATTCGAACCGCTGACCTTCTGATTGGCAAGTCCTAGGCTCTGTGGTTTAACCCACAACGCCACCCATGTTCCTTATTACAGTGGTACCTCGGGTTAAGAACTTAATTCGTTCTGGAGGTCCGTTCTTAACCTGAAACTGTTCTTAACCTGAGGTACCACTTTAGCTAATGGGGCCTCCCACTGCCACCATGCGACTGCCGCACAATTTCTGTTCTCATCCTGAAGCAAAGTTCTTAACCTGAGGTACTATTTCTGGGTTAGTGGAGTCTGTAACCTGAAGCGTCTGTAACCCAAGGTACCACTGTATTCTACAACAAAATATTGCAAGGTAGGGTCCTTCTGCACAGCCCTGCCTCTTTCCAGGATACTCCATTCCATTCCGCCTTCCACCCAGTTTTCTGTCCCTGCCCCCATCAGAGCTAGCCAGCATTCCATTACCACTGAGCATGCTCAGTCCTCACTGACCTCTGCTTTTCCTCCCCTGCCCATGAGAGTCGTTTTCGTGCTGGAGCAGATCAGATCTCCTCTTGCAGAATGGCTCCTTCCTTTCCTCTTGCCTGCTCTGTAGCCCCTTATGTGTCCCAAAAATCTGCTCTGGAAGGGGAGGCAAGGATGAAGAAGCCCTGCTGCACGAGTCAAAGCCTATATCTGTAGAATGCTGGGTTTTCCCCAGAAGGTTCCCCCCACCCAAAGATTCGCTGTGCCACTGTAAAACTTGGATTTCCCCCTAGGTCTGCTGGTACCACCACCTTTTGCATTCAGCTACATGTGGACTGATACTCTGCATCCTAAAATCATTATTTGATTGGTTTTCAGTATTTATACCCCATACTTTCTATTCAAAACTTTTTAACCTGGTGGCTGAAACACTGCAAGTTTGGGACCAAGTTAAATGCCTTTGTGGGGAAATATTTCATAACCAGGGTGCAGCCACAGGTGCAACTCACCCAGTCAGGGAAGCTCAAAGAAAAGTTTTCAGTGATAATCTTAAGAGCCACACAAGTTCATACAAGAATACCGAACAGAGCTTGCCAATCAAGGGGAGGGGGGAATGAATGTGTACAATTATATAAATTTACTGAATGACATACTTTGAATAACTTATTTTCTCTGCCTAGACTTTACATCCGTTTTGATTCAGGCTAGGAACAGCCTGTTTGGTTGGCGATTTTCTCCCACCGGCAGCCAAACGAGTTAGAAATTATTCCAGCCTTTCTGGTGTGTTTACATTAGCTAGGAACTTGGCAAAATTGCACGTGAAATTATTTTAATCCCCGGCATGACAAAGAAAGGAAGTTTGAACAAAAGTGGTATGTAAACATTCTGTTTTCTCTATAGTAGATGTATTTGAGAAATTAAACATATTTCTGAAAATGGAACAAACTTGTTTACTTTCATAGAGTGGCTTAAAAAGAAGAAGAAGAAGAATGTGAGCACAGTTTGTGCCTCTGGGTATACCTGACAAGAATAATAGGACTTCAGAGTCAAATTATGCCAGAAAATACTCTGAATCCGCTTCCAATGGATGATTTTGGTGTTTTTGGCAACTTTCCGGGGGCAGGTAAAATTCTGACACCTTGTATGCAGAAAAGTCTTGCCTAAATACAAGGTAGACGTGTTTTTATCTTGTCCTTTTATGTTGTGAATCACCCTGAGATCTACGAATGAAGGGTGGCATATAAATATAAATAACCCATAGCCCCCCATAAGTTGCTGGACTCCAATTCCCATCAACCCCAGCCAGCAGAACTAATGATATGGGATGATGGTAGTCAGTGATGCCTCAAAACATCTGAAGGGCCACAGGCTCTCCAGGTGCTTCTTGAACTGTGCCAAAGCAAGTGTCCTTCATGCAGGGGTGCCTGGAAGAAACAGCAGGAAAGGCTTTCCCTGAAAAATTGGCAAGCCTTTAGGATTGCACCCACTCCAAGGGACCTTTTGCATCCTTTCAGGAGGGCTGTCAGGTCCTGATCATGCCCATGTTCCTTTGAGTAAGGGCTGTAGCTCATTGGTAGAGCATCTGCTTTGCATACAGAAAGTACCAGGTTCAATCCTCCAGGTAAGGTTGGAAGAGACTCCCTGTCTCAAACCGCTGCCAGTCAGGGTGGGCTGTACTGAACTAGATGTACCAATTGTCTGTCGAAAATGTATAATTTGCTCCTGGAATGGGATAACAAACATGAACAGGTCGAATCTGTGATGATACAATGGGAGAAAGAAGTAGGACATAATATACAAATGACAGACTAGGAGAGGCTATGGAAAATAGATCTGAAATTTGCAGGCATGTTCTTTATTGAAAGAAAATTATATGAAAATGATGTAGCAGTGGTATTTGACCCCGGTAAAACTAGCAAAAAATGTATAGAGCAAGTACCAATATATGCTGGAAAAAGAAGGTACCTTCTATCATATGTGGTGGACTTGTAATATAACTAAAAAAAATTCTGGGAAATGATATATAATGAAATGAAAAAGAATTTCAAAATAACTTTTGTTAAAAAAAAACAGAAGCGTTTTTATTAGGAATTATAGGAACTGAGATCCCAAAGGACCAGAGGAAACTGTTCATGTATGCTACAATGGCCGCCTGGATGTTACTAGCCCAGAGATGGAAGGAAGAGACAGCGCCAACCAGAAAAGAATGGCAAATCATGTTGATGGATTGTGCCAAAATGGCAAAACTAAC
This sequence comes from Podarcis siculus, assembly GCA_034642415.1. Taxonomy (NCBI): domain Eukaryota; kingdom Metazoa; phylum Chordata; class Lepidosauria; order Squamata; family Lacertidae; genus Podarcis; species Podarcis siculus. The sequence continues at coordinate 5,194,131 of JAXCMG010000036.1, read as the reverse complement.
TTGGAAGCTCTGGAATCGAGACGACAATAAATTTTTAAAAGAATGGGAAATGTTTATAATGTATATACAAAATCATTGTAAACAGGTCAAAACATTAGCAGGATTCTAGATACACTTGTAATGTAACAGAACATATAGATAACTTAGGAAGATGAAAAATTAGAGACGTATTGATATGAAGTTGAAAATAGAATTAAAAGGGCACATGGAAGGAAAGGGGGGAAGTCGGGAGATTCAGAGTAATCTCGATATTTGTATCTTGTACTGTTTTATGTTGTATGTTTATATTTTTGAAAATCAAATAAAAAGACTATTAAAAAATAATAAATAGATGGACCAATTCTCTGACTCAGTAATAAGGCAGCTCCCTATGTTCCTGGTTCAACAGTGTTCTCAAGATGTTAGACCCGAGTGCTCTAAATCCTCCTCCAAAAGGGTATCGATGTAACTTTTGCACAGATGAATGTCCCATTTGCATTCAGAAGGATTATCGCCATCCGTGTGCAGAATGCTAACTTCCCAGAGAAAGACCCCAGGATCTCCGTGATATTTGTCATATAATGGCTCCGTTTATTTGTGTAAATATGAGCATCCATCAACTGCACAAAACAGACTTTTCATTAGCCGTTTTACCATGGCGGGGGAAAGCTATTAATTTAGTCAGTTCCTTACAATAAACTCTTGGGTTGCTGCGATACCAGAAACTGATGAAAAGAAAATAAATGTTAAGACTGTATTAGATGTAAAGGTTAATCCATAAATCAAAAGGAAAATGTCAGTTGCCTTTTAACATTGATTGAGATGTAATTTGGTGTCGGTAGCAATGTGTTTGTTATATAAATTCGCAAATCCTCTCCTGTTTAGGAGCCCAGGTCTTTGTAACCTGAAACAAATTAAGTCATTTGTTTTGTTTATATAACCACATCAAGATTGATCACCTTGTTCCATTTTGCTTTCCATGGATTGCACATTTAAAAAGAAATGAATATTTACAGCTGTCTGTTCAGCTCCTGATGGCTGGCAGACATGGAATGCCGCATTGCCTTGAGTTTCCATTAATTTACTTTAAATATCATTTCGTCAAATGCATGCTTATTTTCTATTTTAAATGTTATAATATTTTAGACTAAAAAAAAAAAAAAACACTGACTGGGAGAGTGTGTACAGAAAGAGCCTGGCTATATCTCACAGACAGACTACTGTAATACTCTCTCTATGAGGCTGTCCTTACACCTGCAGCTTGAGCAGAATACTACAGCTCAGGTGGCGAATGGTCCTTCTTACCAGACATATATGATACTATGGCTAAGAGATCTGCACTGGCTGCTTATCAGCTGCCAAGCCAGTTTGAAGGTACAGTGGTACCTCGGGTTACATACGCTTCAGGTTACATACACTTCAGGTTACAGACTCTGCTAACCCAGAAATAGTACCTCGGGTTAAGAACTTTGCTTCAGGATGAGAACAGAAATCGTGCAGCAGCGGCACAGTAGCAGCAGGAGGCCCCATTAGCTAAAGTGGTGCTTCAGGTTAAGAACAGTTTCAGGTTAAGAACGGACCTCCGGAACGAATTAAGTACTTAACCTGAGGTACCACTGTATTGTTATTTACATACAAAGCGTTAAGTAACTCTGGACCAAGTTACCTGAAATATCACATTCCCCTCTCTATTGCCTGTTAAGGAAATCCCTGTTCGTGGGCTAATGCCCTTCTAGGATTCTGTTCCTGTGCTCCTCTCCCCAGGAGGGAAGAAGGGAGATGGGAGTCCTGCTTCAGATTTGAGGCAGCCTCATGCTAGGATGGGAAAGTACTCATTTTGTCCACCTTCTGGTCTCCGGTCTCAGCCCACCCCATGCCTAGGACCCAACTCCTATGGGCCACCCCATGCCTAGGACCCAACTCCTATGGGCCTTCAGCTCTCACAATAAAATATTTGAGGGGGCCAGGGCCCCCAACGTTGATGGGCATTCCCATTCAAATGGTATGTGTGCACTGTTTCATGTGATTGATTATGTAAAAGGTAAAGGTAACTGACTCTGGGGTTGCAGCACTCATCTCGCTTTATTGGCCGAGGGAGCCAGCATTTGTCCACAGACAGCTTCCGGGTCATGTGGCCAGCATGACTTAGCTGCTTCTGGCGAACCAGAGCAGTGCATGGAAACACCGTTTACCTTCCCGCCGGAGCGGTACCTATTTATCTACTTGCACTTTGACATACTTTCGAACTGCTAGGTTGGCAGGAGCAGGGACTGAGCAACGGGAGCTCACCCCATCGCGGGGATTTGAAGCGCTGACCTTCTGATCGGCAAGTCCTAGGCTCAGTGGTTTAACCCACAGCGCCACTTGCATCCCAGCGATTATGTGGGGTGGGGCTTACTTGGACCCCCACAATATTTTATTCAAGTTGGCACCCCTGTCCCCATGCCACCTTCCTGTTCTCCCTCAAGGCTTGTCTCAGCCTGGCAAGACGCTGGGACTCATGGCAGCCATTCCCCCTAATATAATGCATTTCTGCATGTTATTTTCACAAATATATGCATTTCTATCCACACTTTACCCCAATGTATGCATTATTGTATTGTGCATTACCCAGCAGGAGATTGCAAAATTGGAAAAATGTGAACTTTGAAGGGTGGTTGTGTTTTGCTTCTTGCATTGTTCCAGAAAGTGTAAAAAGGTAAAGGTAAAGGACCCCTGATAGTTAAGTCCAGTAGCGAAGGACTCTGGGGTTGTGTGCTCATCTCTCTCTATAGGCAGAGGGTGTCAGTGTTTGCCCACAGAAAGTTTTTCTGGGCTATGTGGCCAGCATGACTAAGCCACTTCTGGTGAAACCAGAGCAGTGCACAGAAACGCCGTTTACCTTCCCGCCGGAGCGGTACCTATTCATCTACTTGCACTTTGACGTGCTTTCAAACTGCTAGGTTGGCAGGAGCTGGTACCACAGCGCCACCCGCATCCCCTCCAAAAAGTGTAGGTAGGTTCAAATCTAAATGTAACTCTAATCTAAATGTAAATCTACACTTTCTGGTTCAAATCTAAATGTCAAGTCATCGCCCCCACCCTGGTCCCATCTATGCCATTTTGTGGAACCTCAGCAGTACCTTCTGCTTATGCCTGACCCTGCCATCAGGAAGAGTGAAGGGTTTCCAGTTAGAAGAAGCAGAAAATTGGAGACAAGGCAAGCTAGCTGAACTAGCATAAGGGGACAAGCAATCAAGGCCAGTCCTACCATTAGACAGAGTGAGCCAGCTGCCTCTGGTGGCTGACATTGGGTGTTGTGAAAGGGCAGTACATAATAAAGGCTCTGGGAGCCTTTATAGGAGAGCTGCTCTGCTCCAGAGGAAGAACTGAGGGGAGAGAGGCTTTCTCTTGGTCACCAGGCAATGGTTTTCCCACCTGTCTTGTCCCACCTTCCAACTCTGGGAGCCTTCCCCAGACCTTGACTTTGAGAACAGCAGAAGAAGCTGGGAAGAGAGGAATTCAAGGATATTTTTTTAAAAAAATATTTTACAAGTTGTGTGTCCTTGTTTCTCAATTTGATCCTTTTACATGGTTTTGTATGTTTTGTGGTATTTTATGGATTGTGATTTGCTGTTATCTTAATTGATTAGATTAGTAATTCTTTATTGCAATTGATAAGTGTAAACTGTTTATTATTTGCTGATGTTTAATTCTATTGTTTACTATTGGATTCTAATGGATTGTTGAATATTGCTTTATTTGATATAAGTTGTTTATTTTAAAGTTATTGTGACTTTTTATATTGGATCAGACTGTTACTATTAATTTTTGATTTATTATTATTATTTTTATAGGTGTTGGAAGCTGCCCAGCCAGATGTGCAGGGTATAAATAATAAATTGTTGTTGTTGTTATCATTATCATTATCTTCACTGAGTGTTAATACAATAACATCAATGGACTTTTTAGCTCAGAGAAAAGGTGAGTAAGAAATGATGTGATAGAAATTTATAAAATTCTGCACGGCATAGAGAAAGTCAATAGAGAAAAGTTTTTCTCACTCTCTTATAACCCATAGAGATGCAAAGAAACTGGATGTTGGAAGATTTGGGACAGATGATAGAAAGTGCTTCTTCACACAGTGCATAGTTAAACTACAGAACTCTTTCCCACAGGAAACAGTGATGACCATCAACATGGATGGCTTTTAAAAAGGATTGGACAAATTCATGGAGGAGAAGGCCACCAATGGCTACTAGCCATGGGCTCTTCCTCAATGGCCAGAGGCAGCAATGCTTCTGCATGTCAGTTGCTGGAAACCATGGGAGGAAAGGGTGCTCTTGTGCTTGCTGGTTCACCACAGACATTCAGTTGTCCACTGTGAGAACAGGATGCTGGACTAGATGGGCCCTTGGCCTGACCCAGCAGGGCCCTCTTCTGTTCTAGTCTACTGCCAGAGGTACTTGTGAGATTTTACTGCCTCAAGATGCCTTCCTTCTCTTTTATGATGCAGTTTTCCTGGTCCAAATACAACCATGTCAGTTTCAGTCAGGAAGAAGAAGAAGAAGAGAAGAGTTTGGATTTGATATCCTGCTTTATCACTACCTGAAAGAGTCTCAAAGCGGCTACCATTCTCCTTTCCCTTCCTCCCCCACAACAAACACTATGTGAGGTGAGTGGGGCTGAGAGACTTAAAAGAAGTGTGACTAGCCCAAGGTCACCCAGCAGCTGCATGTGGAGGAGCGGGGAATCGAACCCGGTTCACCAGATTGCGAGTCTACCGCTCTTAACGACTACACCACACTGGCTCTCTCTCCCTAGGAAGCACTCTAGGGAATACTTTCACATGGCAATGTTTCCACTTGGTGGCCGCAGACAGCTTGTAAATTGAGAATACAAACCCTACAGAGGAATTCCATGTCAGTGCCAGCTGTGCTTTGGGATGTTCAGCACTAGCATGGAAACTGTGGTATCCAGGAAGAGATTCAAGGGAGGGGGTGTGGCTCTTGCATATCAGTTGAGCAACCACTATGTAAAAGCAGTTCTAGCAGTTCCAACAACCTTAAGAATCGATGCCTAGGGAAAGAATCCAACACAAACTAGATATAGTAGCCACCTTTGGAAGCAAGGGGGCAGCAGATGACAACATTGTCTAATCTCTATGTTTACCTCCCTCCCTTTAATGGACCATCCTGTTTTAGGCAGAAAGATGTTAGTAAAGGTTAGTAAACAGGTCACACCAGCAACCTGTTTCCATGCAAGAAAATGTTTATTTCTCTTTCATACTGATCGGTCTCAGGGGGCACCCACTTTTGTAGGACAGACAAGATAAAGAGCTTCTTTCAATGAAGCCTATTTAACTTACATTAACTTACAGCCACAAGATAGGGGTGCTGATAATCACTAGGCAAGAGACAAAACAGAGTTAATGTCACTCATGCAACTGTAATTCAGAACAATGGGTTATATATATCATGCAGGCCTGAGAGGCCCACTGTGGATTAGGCACATGGGTCAAAGAATTGTAGAGTTGGAAGGGGCCCCCCCTGCAAGGCAGTAATCTCAACTAAAACATCAATGATAGGTGGCCATCCAATCTCTGCTTAAAAACTTCCGAGAAGGAGAATCCACCAACTTCTGAGGGAGACCATTTCTCTCTCAAACAGCTCTTGCTGTCAAAAAGCTCTTCCTAATGTTTAGTTGGAAACTCCTTTCTTGTAACTTGAAACAATTGGTTCAAGTCCTAGCTTCTGGAGCAGGAGAAAACAAGCTTGCTCCATCTTCCATGTGACAGCCCTCGAGACATTTGAGGATAGTTATCATACCTCCTCTCATCTAGGCCAAACATACCCAAACTCCCTCAACTGTTCCTCATAAGGCTTGTTTTCCAGACCCTTGATCATCAATTTCCCTCTTCTGCACACGTTCCAGCTTGTCAATATCCTTCTTCAATTGTGGTGCCCAGAACTGGACACAGTACTCCAGGTGTAGTTTGGCCAAGGCAGAATAGAGTAAGACTATTACGTCCATTGATCCTGACATTATACTTCTGTTGATGCAGCCTAGAATAGCATTAACCCCACCCCTAAAAACTGTGCCATTTCTTGCGCTTACTCTTTGTACTTATTGAGACAAGATGTCTGCTATTTCTCTCCTTCATTTCTATTCGTCCTGTAAATAGTTCTTACCAAGATACAGTGGTACCTCGGGTTACAAACGCTTCAGGTTATAAACGCTTTGGGTTACAAACTCCACTAACCTGGAAGTAGTACCTCAGGTTGAGAACTGTGCCCCAGGATGAGACAGAAATTGCATGCTGGTGGCACAGTGGCAGCAGGAAGCCCCATTAGTGAAAGCACGCCTCAGGTTAAGAACAGTTTCGGGTTAAGAACGGACCTCCGGAACAAATTGTGTTTGTAACCCGAAGTACCACTGGATATCCATTCCTGCATGAATAAAGCCTTTGAACTCCAGAAACTGTAAGTGATTGTTTCCATCTAATTCCCCCAAGATGCAAGCTCTCCTAACAAATGTGAGGGGATTCCAAAAGCTGAGTGCCACAACACTAAAGGCCTGGTTCCCATATTGTACAGTGGTACCTCGGGTTAAAAACTTAATTCGTTCTGGAGGTCCTTTCTTAACCTGAAACTGTTCTTAACCTGAGGTACCACTTTAGCTAATGGGGTCTCCCGCTGCCGCTGCACTGTTCTCATCCTGATGCAAAGTTCTTAACCTGAGGTATTTCTGGGTTTGCGGAGTCTATAACCTGAAGCGTCTGTAACCAGAGGTACCACTGTATTGAATGGACCTCCTGATAATGTGGTCATGCTCCTGCAGGGCACACCTATCAACTGGGTATATAAGGAGTGACATTATCTTTTAGGAGTACTCAAGCTGCAAAGGGTTTTGTACACAGTGACCAGCACCTGGTAACATATGCCTAAGAAGAAGAATGAAAAATTAAGTGGGCATCCTTTCTTTCTTACATCCAGGTGCTTTTTTAAAGGGATTTTTTCTACTGAGAGGCCTATGCAGTAGCCTGAAATGTCCCTTGAGCAGCTAGCCATTTTAATGTTTTGCATTGCTTAATTTTTTTTAATGACATTGCACATCCCCCAGACGTATTGCAAGAGGGTGATATAGAAATACTTTTATACATACAGTAAGTACTTCAACTAAAAGCAGGCTTCCGGTGATGCTAGTCTTCTAAGTATGGTTGGTTTGTGTGAGAAACTGTACATGTGATACCACCGTCTGCAATCTGAAGTGGTACAATCCACTAAGAAGCCACATGACGTGATTCTGCCAGACACAGAATCAGCTCCTACAAAATTCAGATTTTTATAAATCCTTGTCCCAAACTGTACAGGGCTTTATACCACAGCACATCTATTTCAGTCCTCAAACAGCTTTTGAAAAGAATTTAACAAAATCTTCTTCGCCTCTCCCTCACATCCCACCTTTCATATGCCACTAGATGGCAGGAACAAACAAACAAACAAACCAGATAGCAGCAGCATGTCAGATAAGTTGAGCTCCTAAAGGGGCTCTAGAATCAAGCTTATTTTTATTGCATTTCAATACATTGAAGGCTGCCGCAAGAACCTCAGTAAACAGGCAGATTAGATAGATGATGATAGATGGATAGAGATAGATGATAGATAGATAGATAGATAGATAGATAGATAGATAGATAGATAGATAGATAGATTTGGATACAGACACACACACACATATATAATTTTGTTTGATACAGGTATTTAAAAATTCTAAAGTAGTTATTATTATTATTATTATTATTATTATTATTATTATTATTTTCTTGGGCACCAACATTTCCTTCATCCAAAAGGGGGAAATGACTGCTTTGTGAAGCAATCCTTTTCTTTTTTAACTTTACAAGGTTGTTATTGTACTTCACCTATTACAGTATTTGTAACAATGGATTCCAAATATCATTGAATTTGCCAATATCAAGCTTGCGTTTATATGCAATTTGTTCATATGTTGCGAGTTTGTATACGTCTTCGATCCAATCATAGAAGGGAGCCGCATTTTTATTTCTCAATTCATCAGTGTCAGTCTTTTTGCTGTGGTAAGGGCACAGAGAGTCCACTTGTATTGTCCTGTTGTAAGGTTCCATGTGCTGGGTATAGAATTCAAGAGGATATTTTGCTCTGTAAATGTAAGGTTGTTCCGTGCAGTTCTGTTGATAATTTTGGTTACCTTTTGCCAAAAACCTTTCAATATAGGATAACGAAAAAACATGTTTTAGAGAAGCATTATCCCTATTGCATCTCCAACAGTTAGATACCGTATTTTTCGCCCTATAGGGCGCACCAGCCCATTGGACGCACCTCATTTTTGGGGGGGGGGGAATGAATTTTTTAAAAAATATCCCCCCCCCCCAGCCACGGGGCTGGGGCTGGGGAAGCCCGAGCTTCCCCCGACCCCAGCCCCCAGAACAGGCTGCCGCCCGCAAGCCTTGCGAGCCCGCGGGAACTCCCCCTGGGTGCACAAGGCTCGCGGACACCTGCGCGAAGCACGGGGTGTCCTCCGGAGGGTGCCCCATGCTCCGGGCTGCAGGCTGCCACCCGCAAGCCTTGCGAGCCTGCGGGAACTCCCCCCGGGCGTGCAAGGCTTGCGGATAGCTTCCTGAAGCCTGGAGAGCGAGAGGGGTCGGTGTGCACCGATGCCTCTCGCTCTCCAGGCTTCAGCGAAAGCCTGCATTCGCCCCATAGAACGCACACACATTTCCCCTTCATTTTTGGAGGGGGAAAAGTGCATCCTATAGTGCAAAAAATACGGTACCTTAGATAGCCCCTTTTTAAAGTTATAATGTATATGTTAGGGAAGGGATGTAGTTCAGTGGCAGAGCATCGATTCTGCATGCAGGAGGCCCCAGTTTATCTCCAGGTAGAGGTGAGAAAGGTGCCTTGTCTGAAATTCTGGAGAGACCCTGACAGTCAGTGTAAACGATACTGAGCTAGTAGGACCACTGTTCTGACTCTGTGTAAAGCAACTTTTGATGTTCCACTCCACATAGGCACATTTCTTTCAGAAAATATAGGCATGCAACAGGCAGAATAGTACCCTTTTTAAGGGGCCTAGTCATTCAAATGGGTCTTAACCAAGTGACAAAAGCAAGCTACTGGATTCCATATTTCATTAGCACATTCAAAGGCATTTAATTTTTTTATTGAACACCATTAAGTTGACTAATAAAAGACCTTGCCTCTCATCAGCTCTGAGTCTGCCTGCTGTTGGCTCTGGCGCCACCTACTGCTGGCCTCTCTGCCTTCCACCCACTGCTTTTTATCCTTCAGGACGCAGTTAGCATGTCAGGGTAGGACTTTGGGAGTGGAAATACAGGGCTCCTTTCAGCAAAAGGGGACCCCAACACAGCAGGACTGGCTTGCTTCACTGGGAAGCAAGAAAGGTGATACACAGTACCATCTAAATAGGAGTAGGGAGGTTGAAATATTATTCAGGCCAGAGCCTACAGTTACCTAACCACATCATTGCCAAATCTGTGGACCTCTAAAAGCCTGATCTAGATTTTTTTTGGGGGGGGGGGCTAGGCCCTGATTTCAAATGGTCTAGAGTTTGATCCAAAATGGATCCATGCAGAGCTGGCCCACTCATGAGACAAGGCGAGGCAATTGCCTCAGGTGGCAGGATTGACAGGGGCAGCAGGTTCCGATGTAGATCTTTTCCCCCTCTCCCCAAATTGTCCCTGAGGTAGATATTCACACACCCCTTCTTCCCTGGTGGGGAGGGGGCACCATTTTGTAGTTCTCCTCAGTTGCCCAAATATCTTGGGCTGGCTCTGGATCCATGGGAGGAGATGGCGGCAGACAGATCCGGCAACACCATCCAAAGTTTTGCTGAGCTGCTGTGTCTCTAGTGAAAGCAAATACGTTGAAATTACACAGAAGGAGTGTTGAGGGTTGAGAGAGAAAGTGGACTTGTGTGTCCATCTGGATTTCCTGGCGGATCGGCTGAGGGGAATTCCGCCACACATCACCCCAACTTAGCGGAAAACTCTGCCCCATGGCGTATCTCATTTCACTGGGATTACCAGCAGCTTGAGACGTTGACTAAGAGGCTGGAAACTTCCTCAGGAATGCAAAAGGGTTCCCCTTTCCCAGGCTATTAAAAAAAAGGAGTCATTTGTTTGTGTAACCTTAATATAGACACACTTCATCTTAACCATTATAGAACTACTGTACAGAACACTTTCCCCCTACCATTTCTAGCGTACAGCTGTTAGACTACAGAGCCCCCAAAACAGACATGAACAATTTAGAGTTTGGGGTCCCCGCTTAAAAAAATAACCCAGTTCAACCTGACAGACACGAACATTATCCAGGTGATGAAGTTAAAAAAAGCCAACAGAATGCTAGGGAGGCCCTATTTCTCCCACGAGGTGGCAGTAGAATTAAAGGTTTAGGGGGAACGATTTTTCTGGAAGCTTAGAAATGACAGGGAAAAGATCCCAGTGACTGTTCAACAAGCATTACAAGTTGTTTCTCTCTCTGTCTATCTCTCTCTCTCTCTCTCAGGGAGATTTGGGACAGCCATGTTCAACTTCTTTGTAGAGGGACACAGCTCACCAAATTGGATGGGTGGGAACAACACAATATTGTTGAGCCTGGCAATGAATGTATTTCAACTTTTATGTTGCCCAAACTGAAGAAAGGAGTTGGGGGGGGAGAGAGTAAGACCTATTCTCTTCAGATACCACATCAGAAGCCACACTCTGACAGTGCAGAGCCATATTCTCCTAAATTGTGAGATGAACTTCACGTAAAGGCATAAGCATTTTCAAGGGGCAGGTAACGTTCCTATCGGTACATCCAGTATTTATTTATTTATTTGTGTGTTTGGTTAAGAAAGGCAGAATTGGCTTCAAGTGTCAGTTCATGGCACTGGGAACACATTGAGTAACCTAGAGGGGGCAGTAAACTCACCATCTCATTTATGCTCCTACTTTGACACTAGAGATTGTCTCCAAGACCCAGAGACATTGCAAAACAGTATTTCATTGATGTATGAAGACTCACCAGAACACAGTTTGATGACACCATGGTGCAGAGCAGCCTTTGGCAATCTGGTGCTCTCCAGATGGTTTTGGACGACAAGACAGGAGTTCCAGCCATCTGGAGTCCAAGGCAGCTGTGGTCCAAACACATCTGGAGGGCATCATGGAAGCATGGCACAGGTGGTGTGAACTGTGAGGTGGAGCTGTGTGTGGATGCAGATCCTAACATTATAACAAATGTGAACGCTTCTGGTTCAGAAAGGCATTATGCCTTTGAGTACAGCCAAAAATGGGAGCAGATGATCCCCTTTTCTGGGGAGTGTAGGTTGTTAAGAGTAGCGGAGTTGTTAGGAGACCCCCCCTTCTCCGCACAGAGCTACAGTTCCCAGAGTTCCCTGGGAAGAGATATTGACTGTTAAACCACTCTGGAAGTTGTGGATCTTAGAGGGGCAACAGAGGTTCTCCTGAAAACTCTCAGCACCCTTAACAAACTACAAGTCCCAGGAGATGTATATACTAGGTTGGTCTAGATGATCCTCAGGATCCCTTCCAATTCTATGATTCTTTAGGAAAAGCCATGAGTGTTTAAAGTGACACGACACTGCTTTAAATGTATAGGGCAGATGGGTCCTCTGTGTTGTGACCACTCCCTGACAGAGACCAGGACACAGTAAATAATGTGATGTCCCTTGACAGAAGCCCTTTGATTCGCGTGTGAATGTTTCTCTTTGCTGTTGCTTTGCACATATTACAGATTTCCCTGCTTGCCTGTGCAATAGGAGGTGGGAGGAAGAATTCCCCCAAGAGGGGTCACATTTTTTTATAGTGCTCTTCCTGAGCAATTACTATAAATCACTCAGAAAAGGAGGTGGGATAAGAGCAATTCTATAATCCACCGGTTGAAACTAAACCAATGTACCAGGCTGAAAAACTAACACACATTCTCTCACACACACATGAACTTGAAAGCAACAGAAGATGTGTGCATGGAGGAGAGGTGTCTGCTGCTATTTATGGCTGCCCTTTGAATGGGTAAGGAGTGAAAATTGTTTGGTTAAGGCTGGAGACGGAGTCTTAGCTTGGGCACATTCTGGAGTGCTTTGACTGTACCTCCTTTGAATGGAAGGCCTTCAAAATCTTTCTCTGGTATCAGACTTGCATTTTTATTCCACCCTTTCCTTGAGCAGTTTAGGTTGGCCGGCTCAGCTTCATCCCGCCTTCCCTCGTTTATTTTCACAACAGCCCTGTGAGGGAGATCAACGTGAGGAACCATGACTGACCCAAGGTCAGCTGGTCAGCTTTGGTGAAGAGTAAGGGCTGGAGGAGACATTCAATTTGATATGCATTTGAAGCCAAATCAAATTTGCACTTTCCCAAACAGTACAAAAACAGGAAACACAGATAGCCTTCAAAAGCCGCATTTATCTGAATTTTGCAATGCAGTTCTCCAACAAAACTATGTTTTTACAAAGATGTGTATATTAGGGGGGATTGCTTGGAAAACTGTATATTAGTCAAAAAAGGTAAAGGTAAAGGGACCCCTGACCATAAGGTCCAGTTGTGACCGACTCTGGGGTTGCGGCGCTCATCTCGCTCTATTGGCCGAGGGAACCGACGTACAGCTTCCGGGTCATGTGGCCAGCATGACAAAGGCGCTTCTGGCGAACCAGAGCAGTGCACGGAAACGCCGTTTACCTTCCCGCCGGAGCGGTACCTATTTATCCACTTGCACTTTGACGTGTTTCGAACTGCTAGGTTGGCAGGAGCAGGGACCCCGTTGCGGGTATTCGAACCACCAACCTTCTGATCGGCAAGTCCTAGGCTCTGTGGTTTAACCCACAGCGCCACCCGCGTCCCATATTAGTCAAAGCTGCATGTAAAAATGTGTTTATTAGGATAATTTTGGCACTAAAAGGCTGGTAGATCTTCCTCAGATTGTAAATTGCTGCAAAATGCGGGGAACTGATTTTAAGATTGGAAAAGTGAGAAAATGACAGAACTGAACTTGACAGATTCTTCCATACCTTGGTAAGGAATTAAAACTGGGCCTTCCTCATCTAAGTCTGATACGCTATGCCCAGGGATGGGGAAACCGTTGCCCTTGATATGTTTTTTGGACTACAGTTCCCATCATCCTTCACCACTGGCCACACTGGCTAGGGCTATTTCTAGCTTTTATCTCAGTGGGTTCAATCTCAGAGGGTCCTTGTCCCTTTTCAACTTCTCGCTTAAGTGCTGCTTACACCTTTTCATTTCAAACAGTATTGCGCAAGCTACCCTGAAGCCTGCTAGATAAGGGGAAGAGAATCTAAACAAATACACCAGAACGCCCATCATTATGTATAGCATTCTCTCCCATAAACTGGAAAATATGAGTGAACGGTGGGCCGGCTGCCAGATATTTAAATCACCATGAACAAGCTCCTCTGAGCTCATTTGGAAAACCTGATGGATTGTAATGCCATTCACCAATTTCGGTTCAGGCCAAAAAAAGAAATACTGAACACTTGGGAATCCTGCTTTTTTGCCAACCTCTGACAACAGTTTCATTTTTTTGTTTTAAAGAAGTTTAATGTATGGCTGATCACCATATGGGAAGACATTTCCTGCCATGGAAAGCTATTTTTCTAGAAAAAGAGGTGCTGGAACTCACCATGAACACCTCCCTCACTTAGAATAGCAATGGTGCTCACCTGAGAGGTGCCGGAACTGAGTTTCTGCAAGTCCCAGCTGAAAAAAAGCCCTGCTGCCAGGCAAAATGTGCTAGGAACCCCAGCCATCTTAGATCTCTCCCTGTAGCAGTTCAATTGGCTAATTCACTTGAGCACCTATTTGCATCCGTATCAGCCGCAAACACAAGATTTCAGCTAAGTGTGGGTGAATTTTTTCAAGTTTGGTCCCTTGTTTTTCCAACCTAAACTTCAATTCTCCACATTTCTACATTTGTTCGTGATTTTTTTTTTTTGAAACTCCTCATGAAAATTCATCAGCATTTTAGTGCGAATTTCTCTTACAACGCACAATTTTGCAAATCATTTTTCTCTTGGTAGAATGCATTTTTTCCACATTATTTATGTACGTTTTCCCCTAATATGTGCATTTTGGTACACATTATCTGGCTGGAGAACCGAGATTGCAAAATTCAGAGACGTTTGAATGTCAGAGGATGGCTGTTTTGATTCTTGGATTGTTTCAGAAAATGTGAATTAGATGGGTTCACCTTTATATGTGAACTGAATCAAATTCTTCTCCCATGCCTAGCTTCAACTTGTGGATGTTGGGCACCCAAACTGAGTCACAGACCAACCTACAGCGAGTTCCATTCAGGGCCCAGATTCCTAGATCTTTCTGTCTGTTTTAAGTTATGATTTTGTAGAGAAGGAGAAATAGAATAATTGATATAAAGGGGGAAAGCTGGGGTGGCGAAATCTCTATGAACACTCTTTCAAGCGCCCTCCCCGCCCCTGGGAAAAGAGGGCTATTTTATCAGAGGATTACTGAATATGTAATTTACCCTCACCCAGTGCCTAAGAACAAATACTGGAGGATACAGTATTTATTGATCAATTGATTGTGTATATACCCCATCTTTCCTCCATGGAGCTCAAGGGAGTGTTAATTGTTTTCCCTCTCCCAATTTCATCCTCACAACAACCTTGTAAGGTAGGTTGGGCTGAGAGATAACAAGTGTCATGTCTGAGTGGGGATTTGAATCCCTGGTTCCCTGGGTCCTAGTCCAGCACTCTAACCCTACACTGCACATGGTGCCCAAGCTGCCACCATTGCTGACACTTGTGGTGTCATTAAATAGAATATTAATGACCCTTGTGGTGTCATTAATATAGAAAAGGGAGGGAGGAAAGGTGTGTCTCTAACTCAGTTGATGGGGAGCCCCATGCCTCCCCCAATTACTGGCATATTTTGCTGGTTAGAGACTATTCAGCAACACTCCTCCCATCACTATTACTGCCATTTTGTCTCCAGTGAATAGGATGGAGGTATATGGAGGGCCATTTTCACCCACCACCAGTGCTGCCACCACCGCAGCACTTTGGGACACAAATCCAGAACCCAATTTAGTAGAATCAGCTGGAGGACCTCCCCCCCAGGCAGCTGGGCTGGCACACCACATTTGGAAGCAACAGAAGTAATAAGCATTACCATCTAAAGCAGGGGTGGGGGTTAGGGTGTACCTGGCCCAAAAATATTGCTGGACTCCAACTCCCATCAGCCTCAGCCAGCCTGGCTAATGGAATTGGAGTCCAGGAATTTCTAGAGGGCCCAGGTTCCCCATGCCTGATCTGAAGAGTGGAGAATATTTGGAGATTACCTAACTGACCATTGCCCAGCTCTAGCAAAAATGGAGAGAGAGAGAGATTGGCAGATGCAATTGATGAAACACAGATAATAGGTCTCATGAAGCAAGCTGGGATTAATGATGGGTCCTGGGGTGAAATGATTCCTGCCCCAGATGAACCCAAGTTGTACAGGACCATTTACGAGAGGTTGGCTAGGGGAATAAAATGTTTTGGCCTCTTGGCAAAGGATAAATTAGATGCCCTTTAGGTGTCCTCCATCTCTATTGCTCCATGAATGGAAGAACTGGAGAAACACACACACACACAGAGAGAGAGAGAGAGAGAGAGAGAGAGAGAGAGAGAACGGTGCTGATACTTTGTCCAGCCCTGACAGCTGCAGGAGAAGGATTCATCATGGCACGATGCCATTCCCAAGCAGCCGACATGCATATGAGCTCACTGGCTTTGTGCTAACTTGTGAGCACAGCTATAGATTGTTTGGGAGAGGTGCTTAGCCCAGGGATGGAAAATCAGGATTTATCACAGTCTTCAAAATGTGCCAAGGGGATGATCAGCTGGGCTAGGGCCGGGTGTGAAACCCACAGAACAGATTCCCTTTTCATGTCTGCTTTTTTCTGGCTGTTTTGTATGATTTCAGGTTTGTTTTCATTTTTGTTGTTGTTTTTAAAAAGCCAATCCATTTCCTTTAAGGGGGCAGTTCATCTCCCCTCTTGACCATACCTGAGATTACTGCATCATGTGCCTGCAAAACATAGTCCCAAGCTATGATGTGAAGGCATGTGATGCCGTAACCTTGCTGACGTTGAACGGATTAGCCTCTGGTTCAGGGATGAGTAGGTGTCAGGGGTGGAGACCGCCTCCCCAGCCTGACCCTTCCAGAGAAGAAGGCAGTTCAGAATTACAACAGGGGTTTGAGGGAGGTCACAGCTCAGAGGCAGATGAGGGGGGAAGCTGGGAAATAATGGGAGAGGAGGAAGAGGACAAGGAACCACCAGGAGGCAACAGCTGATGGACACAGTGCCTTTAGAAAGCATTCCAGAACCCCCCTCTCCCAGAATCCGGTGAGCCTTGAAAGTAGGAGAGCAATGGACTCAGAAGCAAAGGGCCCTCAGTGCCATCCATAGAGGAGAAGGTGAAAAATGAGGAAGTGGAAGGAAAAGGGGAGGGAGAGTCACTTGGGACAATGCCATTAGAGTGGTACCTCGGGTTAAGAACTTAATTCGTTCTGGAGGTCCGTTCTTAACCTGAAACTGTTATTAACCTGAGGTACCACTTTAGCTAATGGGGCCTCCCGCCGCCACGCGATTTCTGTTCCCATCCTGAAGCAAAGTTCTTAACCCGAGGTAATATTTCTGGGTTAGCGGAGTCTGTAACCTGAAGTGTCTGTAACCTGAAGCATCTGTAACCCGAGGTACTACTGTATTCCAAGAGAATGCGTTCCAAGCTTCTCTGTGTAAATATTGAACAAAAAGCAGATAGTAAGGACTTTTTCTCGTCTTACCCATTCCTGGCAACCTGCAATGGGGGTTGTTTACTCTGTCGCCTGACAGTAGGAGACCACCTTAAAACCCCATCGACATTGCCTTTTCCACTTGAAGAGAAAATGTGGGATATAAATGTAAATTATTGAACTGTTGAGCTGGAACGGACCCGAAGGAACATCTAGTCCAACCCCCTGCAATGCAGGATGAATTATTATGATGTCCACCCATGTTCATTTTGATTTGGATTCTGCAAACCTTCGCTGAATATTGCGTACAGTATTGGGTGGGGAAACTGTGTCCTCCTTGATATTGTTGAAATTCTATCAGCCTCAGTTGGCATGGCGTTCAAGGATGGTGTTGCAGTCTGGCAACACTGGGGGTGGGGGGTGGAGAAGTCACAGTTTCCCCAGTCTGGTAATTTATCTATGCCTAAATTAGGGATGGGGTAGAGATTTGATTTTGTTCACAAAAAGCTACCTAATTCACACAGTTTGAACAAACAAGTGCACCAAAAACTCAATTTTCTAAACTCGCACTTCCCCAGATTTTCCGATGCAATTCTGGAGCTAAAAAACATGTGCAAATAATCTTAGATTAGGGGGATATTTGCATAAAGAGGCATACATTCATGCATTACATTGGAAGAAATTGCCTGCAAAAACAGGTATATTAGTCAAAACTGCAAATGTGCGGATTAGGAGAAATCAACTAAAATGCTGACAAATTTGAATGAGGGTCTTTTTTAAAACACACACACACACACACACAAATTGCTACAGAAATGTGGAGAGTTGGGTTTATGAAAAGAAATTTGAAGGATTCATCCAACCCAACCTAAGTGCATGTAACAAAAAACAAATGCATATTCTCTCCCTGTTAACCACCTTCCCCCACACCTCCATTTATCTCTCCTTCCTCTGGCTCCGTTTGCACAATACGCTAAAAGGAATACCATTTCATTTTAAACACTTACAGCTTCCCCCCAAAGAATCCTGGGAACTGTAGTTTGTTAAGGTTGCTGAGAGTTGTTAGACAACTCCCAAAGTGGTTTAACAGTCAGGGAACTCTGGGAATTGCAGCTCTCTGAGACCCAGCCAGATGGATGGGGTATAAGTATGAGGAGGAGGTGAATAGGGGTCTCCCAACAACTCTCACAAACTACAGTTCCCAGGATTCTTTGAGGGAAGCCATGGCTGTTTAAAGCGGTATCCAAGTGCTTTAAATGAATGGCGCAGCTGTGGCCAAAGTCTGGTTTGCAAGATAAGGAAGCGTAACAAGGAAGAGCAAGAATCTTGACGTTGCTGGTACAGTGGTACCTCAAGTTAAGAACATAATTCGTTCCAGACGTCCGTTCTTAATCTGAAACTGTTCTTAACCTGAAGCACCACTTTAGCTAATGGGGTCTCCCGCTGCCGCCGCGCCGCCGGAGCCCGATTTCTGTTCTCAACCTGAAGCAAAGTTCTTAACCTGAGGTAATATTTATGGGTTAGCCGAGTCTGTAACCTGAAGCGTATGTAACCTGAAGCGTATGTAACCGGAGGTACCACTGTACAAAGTTAGCCGCACCCGGTCAGCAAACTGAGCCAGCACCCAAATCACCTGGTGCCTTCCTCACTATGGTAAAATGCAACGTATTTCAGCTTAAATTATAGTAATTATTCCAAAAGGTGGGCCTGTAACATATAAATCATCTATGGAAATGTTATGGTGTCCTGTCCTTGTTTTCTCGGGTGATGCAAATCCTCTTTTGGCAGGGGGGAGAGATTCGTACCCGGCCAACCTCCACCCAGCCTTCTGCTCTTCTGGAATTCAGGAAACCAGCAAGGAAGGCTGGTTAAGAATCAAAGAAGTGGTACAAGTGTTGAGCTCTCTTTGGACCCACCAAATCCTGGAGCTGGCCCCAGAGACGCACCTGGTAACAAGGAGGTCAGTGTGGCGATGACTCAGCATGCAAACTTCTAGAGTCAGACGTTTCTGAGAAGTATGCATATGGTTCAAGGGTTTTATAACCTCCTGTAGAAATGGATGTGCTGGGTTGAGAGACACATGCAGCTGGCTCAACCACAACAGGTAAACTGAGGTTACTGGCGGTCTAGTTTCTGCCCCCTCCCAGGTTCCCTTACAGTGGGTTGCCTTGTGGCAGGGATGGAGAGTTGGTGGCCCTCCAAATGTTACGGAACTTCAACTCCCACCAAGCCCAGTCAGCATGGCTGATTGTGAAGGATGATGGGAATTGAAGTCCAACATCTGGAGGGCGAAAGGTTCCCCATCCCTGGTATAAATGCAAGCATGAATCAAGATTCTACTAGGGGCTGCTGACCCTGCTCACTGCTAACAATACAAAAGGCATGGCAGAAAAGGAAAAAGAGACTGGGCAGGGGGAGGAAAAAAGCAAACCCAGCAACAAGTTCTTAAAGTTATAGTCCTTCCAACTGCTAGCTGTAATGAAAACAGTTCTGGAGCAAGGCACAAACTCCATGTTAGATGACCTTGCTAATTCTCGCGCACTCTGAATATCTCCACAAGCCTTACAGTCATTTATTGATGGATTGGGTATATGCTTTATCTCCTTTCAAATCGAAGGCAGATTGAATCCCACGGATCTCGGTTAAATGGGAATCAATTACAGAAAGCCACTAAAAGTTTCATCCTTCAAAACCTGCCCAACATTCATCCTGTCCTTAGACAGGAGGAGACGGACAGTGATTCATTGACATCCAGATTGGTTCAGAGGGTACAACACCTGCCCCTGATCTCCACAGACAATTACTGCATTCCAAAGGAAGCAATATTTAAGGAGAAAATTTGTTGCATTTCCTTCTTCTTCTGCGGGATGGATTTGTGGATTTCAACGAGTCTGTGCGTGGCCTCCGTGAATCCTACCTAATTGTCTGGGCACTTTTGAAATGTTGCAGTGGGTGGACAGACACAGTTATTTGCTGATTGCGCCTCAGCCATATGTACCCTCAGAGGAATTCCATTGAAGTAAAAAAATGCTACTTGTTTTCCGACAGAAAAAAAAATTGCAGACAGCGATGATAATTAGAAGGCAGAAACCTCAGCTTGTTCAACACAATCTTCCCCCACGACTACCCCTTGAACCCCAGCCTGATGTTAATATCTAATTATCTGGATTAATGACTGATTATGCTTCCCCAGTGTCTTTGACCTTTAGTAATTCCTGTACCAACATGTTTTACTGGGGGTAGGGGGGGGATGTTATCTGAAGTGTGAAATTAACCGTTCCTTTGTTATGAAATCACCACTTGGCACACTATGCTATTAAAGAGTTTCCAAACCTGAGACTTATTTGAACTGTTTCCAAGTTCATCCAGAGCATGACCATGTGTGTTTTCCAATAATTAGAATTGCCTACGTAATAGATGGCTGTAGAAGAGCTGGGGAGGGGGGCAGAGGAAATTTGTAGACAGCTGCGGAGAGGGGGATGACACTAGGTAATAAAGCTCCAGAGCAAGTGTGGGGATCCTGTGGCCTTCCAGATATTGGCTATACTTCCCAACATCCCTGATCACTGGCCATGCTGATTGTGGCTGGTGGATGTTGTCCCATAGGTTCACCACCCATCCTCTAAAGCTACCATGTCTGCTTGCATGAACTTACAATTGATAGGCAGCATGAGGAAGGGGTAAGCAATTGATACCTTCCAAACATTTTCACCTTGTCCACAATGGCCTGGTTTAGATGTGAAAGAGGGTGCTCTTACCGAAGAATCTTAGCACGTGGGAAGGTTGCTATGGGGAGATACAGTCTCCTATAAAGGACTTTATAGACCAACCTTTCTCAACCTGTGGGTCCCCAGATGTTGTTGAACTACAACTCCCATCACCCCTAGCTAGCAAGGCCAGGGCTCAAGGATGATAGGAGTTGTAGTCCAACAACATCTGGGGACCCACAGGTTGAGAACCACTGTTATAGACCATATCCAACACTTTGATATATACCCAGTGGCAGACCTACATTTTTGGGACCTGGAACTTGAACTGCCATGGGGACCCCTTCGCAACCAGCAACAAGGTCTGGATAACCACTGTAATATTCTTCAACAGGGTTGTTCCGTGACAGATCACCACACCATTACAACATCTGTGCTGCTGACTCTCAAACTTTGGGACTGTTGAAATATATGCAGCAACAAAAATAATCAATTTGAGTTGTGCGACTCCAGTTGGGTCTACTAGACCCAACATTTTAAAGCAATCTGGGGCCCCTCCAGGATTAGGGGCCCTGAAACTTAAGCTCCATTAGTTTCACAGTAAATCCACCTCTGATTATGTCCAGACCCCCAAACCTGAAGCTCTGAACATTTTTCAAAAAAACAAAACAAAAACTTTTAAGAATTGGTCATCCGGCTGATCTTCACAGTCTTGAGTTAGGCAAACATGTGTGTTGTAGCTGCTTGTTGTTCTTAGATGGGTACCTGGTTCGAGTCCTAGGGCTGGGGTGGGCTAAAGGTAAAGGTAAAGGGACCCCTGACCGTTAGGGTCCAGTCGTGGACGACTCTGGGGTTGTGGCGCTCTTCTCGCTTTATTGGCCGAGGGAGCCAGCGTACAGCTTCCGGGTCATGTGGCCAGCATGACTAAGCCGCTTCTGGCGAACCAGAGCAGCGCATGGAAATGCCGTTTACCTTCCCACCGGAGCGGTACCTATTTATCTACTTGCACTTTGACGTGCTTTCAAACTGCTAGGTTGGCAGGAGCAGGGACTGAGCAACGTGAGCTCACCCCATTGCAGGGATTTGAACTGCCGACCTTCTGATCGGCAAGCCCTAGGCTCTGTGGTTTAACCCACAGCGCTGCCAGCTGCCTCAATAACTGCAAGACTGAACACTGAATTAGCATAAAAGATGACTGGATGGGAAGGACAGTCTTAGGAAACAATAAGGCATTTCTCCTGGGGTTTCCTCTTCCCCTCCTGGTTTGACCACCCAGTACAAGTTTGCCCAAGTCTTCACCCAACCTTATTCCCTTGTAAAGTCCCCCCATCCACCCCTTCATTTTCTTCCCCCAGTGATATTTCATCAGAATCAAACACAAGGCAACCAACTTGAGGCAGCCTTTTTGGCAAGCTGAAGCCACAGAGTGTGATGGTTACGTCAGCACCTTTTCCCTTGGCCAAAGGTTACATTGGACAGCCTGAAAGGCCTTTTCATTATTGTATTGGGGGGGTGGGGACCTCCTACCACTGCAGATCTTGTAATCAAAGAACTTTTTTATGTAAAACGTTACGTCCCCTCCCGCCCAGAAAAGAAAAGAAAACCCAGAAAACTTCCAGCTCAGCATATAAACATTAAGCCCATTATTTAGTAGAAACCCTTTTGGTTCTAGAATTGGATCAAAGTGAATAAATTGCTACAGGTTTGTGGGTTAGTTAGGTTTTTTTTATAAAGGAAGGATCAGCAGATTTCTGGTTTTCTTACACACACACACACACACACACACACCCCATTGATGCCTTTATAAAGTTTCAAATAAGGAAATTCTATCAGTGGCTTTTATGTGCTTTCCAAGTCGGCTAGGCTGCCGCGTGTGCGAAAAGAAGTCCCCGATCAGCGGAGGCAGATTATTTTCTTGATACGACAAGAGCTGCATTCCATAGACTTACAGCGCCGCATTCTCCAACGCAGATGCGAGCAGCAAAGAATGTGAGTCAGGTAAGAAATGGGCCTTTGTTCTGGTGCCAACCTTTCTTGCAACCCCATTTGGGGGGAAAAGGCAGAGATGGCCCTTCATCAACTGTGGGGAACTCAAGGCCAGCCTGGCTTCAAAGACCCTGTTTCGACAGCTTCTGCAGCCCAGAGAAATGCGTATGTAATGTCTGCATTTGCCACTTCCCACCTTATAAAAGCACACATGCATCTTTGAAAGAAAAGCCAGAGTTTAGTGGCAGAGCACATAGAACCATAGAACTGCATGACCCCCAGGGTCATCTTTGCATTCCGAAGGTTCTCCAGGTTGCACTTGGAAACAGTGGCATAGCATGGTGGGGGCCACAGGGGCCATTGCGAACCAGAAAGTGACCTCTCTAGACAACAGAACGACTCTTCTTTTCTTATCTCTGCAGCTGTGATCACCTGAGTGATGCAGGCGCCATCAGGCAGTTGAATGTGCATGCATAGTCTGTCCATTTCCCTCCCTCCCATTCCACCGGCCTCTGTGCAGCCCCGGGCACTGTCAACCCACACTACACCACTGCTTGGAAAGGCTCCCATCTGAAAGCCTGCAGAGCTGATGCCAAATGTATACAGCAGCCAACATCATGCCCAACTGTTGTCTCCATCCATGCCAGCCAGCAAGGGCAACAGTCAAGGATGTTGGGAACTGTAATAATAATAATAATAATAATAATAATAATAATAATAATAATAATA
>JAXCMG010000036.1:5154278-5170925 GCA_034642415.1 Podarcis siculus | reverse complement strand
TAATAATAATAATAATAATAATAATAATAATAATAATAATAATAATAATAATAATAATTTATTATGTATACCCCGTCCACTGGGTGGGCAGCTTCCAACAAAGTATTAAAATACAGTAGTCTGTTAAACATTAAAAGCTTTCCTAAAGAGGGCTGCCTTCAGATGTCTTCTAAAAGTCTGGTAGTTGTTCTTCTCTTTGACATCTGGTGGGAGGGCGTTCCACAGGGCGGGTGCCACCACCAAGAAGGCTCTCTGCCTGGTTCCCTGTAACTTGGCTTCTCACAATGAGGGAACCGCCAGAAGGCCCTCGGCACAGGACCTCAGTGTCCAGGCAGAACAATGAGGGTGGAGACGCTCCTTCAGGTATACTGGGCCGAGGCCATTCAGGGCTTTAAAGGTCAGCACCAACACTTTGAATTGTGCTTGAAAACATACTGGGAGCCAATGTAGGACTTTCAAGACCAGTGTTATGTGGTCTTGGCAGCCGCTCCCAGTCACTGTGGTCCACCACATCTGACAGGCACCGTATTTGCTACCCCTAATGTTGGGGAACTTGGGTAGGTGGACCAATGGTCTATAAGCTATGATAGCTATGTTCTCCATCCACGGTCAGAGGCAATATGTCTCTGAATGGCAGTTGCCAGGATTCCTAAGTGGAGAGAGTGCAGTTGTACTCAGGTCCAGGGGTCAGGCTCCCCATTGAGGCATCTGGTTGGCCACTGTGAAAAGAGGATGCTGGACTAAGTTGGCCATTGGCCTGATCCAGCAGCCTCTTACCTTCTTACATCTCAGTAGAAGGCAACATCCCACGTGATTTTCCTTCTTCATTTTGGGCTGTGCATTTTTATTTTTATTTCACAAAATGCCCAGTCAGAAGCAGTCTCACTCCTCGAATTGCATCGGCTCTGCTAGCAAGCTTTTAAGGAAGGAAGGCTTTTGCAAAAGAGAGTTCCCTTTGTGCAGAGGTTTTTCTTTCTCATTGTGGTGAGCAGGAGGGGAAGTCATTTTAACCATTATTATTTTTATCTCGAACCAATTACGCATAATAGCTTTTAATACCCGCTATCAGATCCGACTTCCTACACATGTACAATCTTTCCACAAGTTAATCTGGTGCTTAACTGCATTATGTAAGGAAGCCCGAGACACAAAAATAAGATACTTAAAATGGGTATTATTTTTTTAAAAAATAGAATAACAAATGCTGAATAAAGTGCTTGTTATAAGCTGCCCTTGACATAGCCTCAGGAATGCAAAACTTTTATATTGACTCAAGATAAGTGCAGGAAAAAACGACAAGAAGCAGTCCATTGTTTGCAAGTGGGGGCTAGGGGAGGGTTCAGTGGAGTCCTTCTGTTTAACTATGATAGGAAACAATCCAATGAAATCTGGAGACACGGGAGATGCTATGTTTGGCAGGCTCCTGGGGGTGTAATGATATTCCCCTGTGAGCCTGAAAGGAGAGAGGGGCTATTTCTGCATCATCTATATAGGAGGGGAAGGTCCATAGCTCAGTAGCAGAACATCTGCTTTTTATGCAGAAGGTCCCTGGTTTGATCCCCAGCATCTCCAGGTTAGTACTGGCAGAGAAGCCTAAGTGGAAAACCCTGGACAGCTGCTGCCAATGAGTATAGGCAATATTGAAAAAGATGGACCAACGACCTGGTATAAGGCAGCTTTCAGTGTTCCTCTGTACGTTGCAAATTGGCTGATGTGCTGCAGTAAACATCTGCACAAAGGGTCTTGTTAAAATGGGACAGGACATGAGACATGCCTCTTTAGTGACTCCCATTCAGTTTGCATGTTCCTCCCTGGCTCACCTGCAGTGCTGATTTATGTACAGTGGTACTTCGGTTTAAGAACAGTCTTGTTTATGAACGATTCGGTTTATGAACTCCGCAAAAATGGAAGTAGTGTTCCGGTTTGCAAACTTTACTGAATGGTGGAAGGGCACCAGCGGCGGGAGGCCTCATTAGGGAAAGCGTGCCTCAGTTTAAGAACGGTTTCGGTTTAAGAACAGACTTCCGGAACGGATTAAGTTCATAAACTGAGGTACCACTGTATAAGCTAAAGAAGCTATAGCTTAGGGCCCCACTCTCTTGGGGGGGCCCCAAAAAATTAAAGAAATAAAAAAAATGGATGTACATTTCAAAAATATAAGATAAAAAACAAATAAAATAAAACCTACATACAGCAACAATGTTTTGTGTTGTGTAGGCTCCTATGATGTAAGTCAGGGGTCAGCAACCTTTTTCAACTGTGGGCCAGTCCACCGTCCCTCAGACCATGTGGTGGGCCAGATTATATTTTGAAAAAAATAATAATAATCCTATTCCCCACAAATAACCCAGAGATGCATTTTAAATAAAAGGAAACATTCTACTCATGTAAAAACATGCTGATTCCTGGACCATCTGCAGGCCAGATTTAGAAGGCGATTGGGCCACATTTGGCCCCCGGGACTTAGGTTGCCTACCCCTGGTGTAAGTAATGGGCCCCGCCTGCTAGCCTGCTTCCTAAAATTTCACTGGTTTGTTCATTTCTATATACAGTGGTGGGACGCAGGTGGCACTGTGAGTTAAACCACAGAGCCTAGGGCTTGCCGATCAGAAGGTTGGCGGTTTGAATCCCTGCGATGGGGTAAGCTCCCGTTGCTCGGTCCCTGCTCCTGCCAACGTAGCAGTTTGAAAGCACGTCAAATTGCAAGTAGATAACTAGGTACCACTTCAGTGGGAAGGTAAACGGCGTTTCCGTGCACTGCTCTGGTTTGCCAGAAGCGGCTTAGTCATGCTGGCCACATGACCCGGAAGCTGTATACCAGCTCCCTTGGCCAGTAAAGTGAGATGAGCGCAGCAACCCCAGAGTCGGCCACGACTGGACCTAATGGTCAGGGGTCCCTTTACCTTTACCTTATATACAGTGGTACCTTGGTTCTGAAACTTAAAGGGCCCTATTGCCTTCAGTAACTTTGGACCTCATCAAACCTAAATCTGCCCCTGCTCACCTGTGCCTCCCTGGGTCAGATTATAGTCTGTAAGCCCCTCAGGGCAGGGTCCTGTTATCTTGTACTTTGCATAGTAACAGAATCGTAAGAAAAGCCCTGCTAGATCAGGCTAACCAGATGCCTCTGTGAAGCCCCAGAGCAGGACAGTTCTCTGCATGCAGCAACACTCTCCTCACTTGTGATTCCTGGAAACTGGTATTCAGGGAAATACAGCCTCCCAGTGGCAGACCTACATTTTTTATGCTCTTGTCGCACTCTCATTAGGCCAGGCAGCCTGAGTGCCTTCCTCTAACACAGGTTGCAGAATTATGAACAGGTGAAAGATAGGCTATTCTAGGAAACTGCAATGACTGTGTGATGGTGAGAGTAGGAAAGAGGTAGAGACTCCGAATGGATGCCCTGAATGAAAAGGCCAACAGTCAGCCTTGCAATTAAGAGATGACTGTCAAGTGATTGACTCAGCCTGTTGTTGGAGCACAAGATGTAAAAGGAAAAGAATGTGTTGTGGCTGGGAGGGGCGGCTTCCTATTTCAGTGTAGATGTGCACAGAGAACTGGAAATACGTGACAAGGTAGGGATGGGGAAATCTGCTTATTTCAGCTTCTCTCATTTTTCAAAAAAAAGGTAAAGTTTTTATTATATTTTAAAAAAAATTTAGAACACGTATAAAACAGAAAGAACAATTGTAACAGGCAAAAGGATGAAAAACAAAACGATAAAACTGGTGCATAGAATGAGTAGCTGCACATGAGTTAAAATAACAAAGTCCAAGTAAAGACTGTCAACTTTATCAGATCATCAGGTATATTTCCATATTTGCCAGGATTGCGGCAAGGATTGTCTTGAAAACATCTGGGTGATGTGAGCCTATCCCTGGTCCCACTGAAGATGTGCAGCCTGGATAGCTCAGTTGGTTAGAGCATGGTGCTGATGACACCAGGGTTGCAGGTTGGATCCCTGTATGGGGCAGCTGCATATTCCTGCATTGCAGAGGGTTGGCCAAATCAAGGGTAGGCAACCTAAGGCCCGGGGGCCGGATGCAGCCCAATCGCCTTCTCAATCTGGCCTGCGGACGGTCCAGGAATCAGCATTTGTTTACATGAGTAGAATGTGTCCTTTTATTTAAAATGCATCTCTGGGTTATTTGTGGGGCATAGAAACACGTTCATCCCCCCCCAAAAAATATATATAGTCTGGCCCACCACATGGTCTGAGGGATGGTGGACCAGCCCACGGCTGAAAAAGGTTGCTGACCCCTGGGCTAGATGATCCACAGGGTCCTTTCCAACTCTACGATTCTATGATTTTATGTCTGCTGCTGAGCCTGGACATTATGAGTGCAAAGTATCCACTGCCACAGAGCTCATGACTCTTCCCTACCAAACTCGAGCTTCTGGAGCAGAGATGGGAAACTCATATCCCATTCCATTTTTATGATAAGGATCTGTCATCCCTGCTGCTCCGGCACTTGAAGAGTCAAGCTGATATTTCCTGTTTTGAATTTTTTCCTCCAGCTAGACCCACTCATCCTCCATGGGCCTTTATAAGGACTAGATTAAATGGATGCCTTAAAAAAATGAAAAAGACTGCCTTTGCCAAAATGTGTGCAAGAATGTTTCCTTTGGGTAAGAATATTTTTCACCAACAGGTTGGGGCAATGTATGAAACTATGCACAGGGCCGTATTTTTGTCAGCTTGCTTTGCTCTGAAAAAATAAACCCATTATGTATTGCAGAAAAATAAGTGGCAGGGAGGCTGGAGAGGGATTTTGGAAGATTGCCACAGAGCTGTCTGATCTTTACAATATTGTATTGGCTCTGGTACATACAACCTGTTTCAAAAGTAGAGTAGGTGAAGCTTGTTTGACATGCAGCTTTCATGATTCCTGTCGTGTTATCTCAGCCTGGATAGCAAACATTGCCTGATGAAGTTTTTAGGTGTTTTTTTTTTAAGTATCCAAGTCACCCAGTGTTATAGGAACATAAGAAGTGTCTGCTGGATCAGCCCAAAGGCCCCTCTAGCCCAGCATCCTGTTCTCTCAGGTGGCCAACCATATGCCTGTGAGAAATCCTCAAGCAGGACTCAAACACAAGAGAGTTCTCTCCTCCTGAGCTCCTGTTGCTCAGTCCCTGCTCCTGCCAACCTAGCAGTTCGAAAGCACGTCAAAGTGCAAGTAGATAAATAGGTACCACTCCAGTGGGAAGGTAAACAGCGTTTCCGTATGCTGCTTTGGTTCGCCAGAAGCGGCTTAGTCATGCTGGCCACATGACCCGGAAGTTTTATGCTGGCTCCCAGGGCCAATAAAGCGAGATGAGCGCCGCAACCCTAGAGTCGGTCACGACTGGACCTAATGGTCAGGGGTCCCTTTACCTTTACCTTTAGCTGATTAGGAGCCTTGATCTGTAGACGTTTCAGACTGATGGGTGGTTGAACTCAGGCCTGGGACAGAATCTGGCCCTCCAGGCATCTCTATCCATGCCTCAGGGTTTTCCCCAGTTGTGACCCCTCCCTGCACCACATCTCTTCCCAGCACTAATCTGCGCCCTCACTCAGTGCTTTTCCTCAGTTGAAATGTGTCACCGAACTCTGGTAATGCCCATCTGGATGGAAGATGGAAAGATGTTCATGCATGCGTAGGAAACTCTGACCTTTACGTGGCTGCAGTGTAGCCCATTGTACAAAGATAGGAGTTGCATCTGTTGCTCTGCCCTCCCCCCCCCCCAGAACATCTGCAAGGAGCCCCCAGAAGTTTGCTCATGAGGAAATGTGGCCCTCAGGCTGTCAAATGGCCTCCACCACTGCTTTAGTTGAAAAAACAAAGCCCAATGTCTTCATAAGTTTCCTAAAACAGTGTAGGCCTGGCCTGGATTTTCACAGGCTGTTGTGGTTTTCTGGTTTCATAGCTGACTGGTAGCTTAACACGTAACTATGGTTTGCATTGTGTCTGTCTAGGGGGAGCAAGTTCCATTAGGGTCGAAAGAGGTCACCTTTCTTGCCAACCAAACCCTGGAAAGGAAACAAATCTGTCAAGCCTGAAAGCAGCACATGAGTCACTCTCTTAAATTTACGGCAAACCATTGAACAAGGCTGTGCTTAACAAAACTCGGGAGCGTTATATAAAATGCACCTTAAAATGAAATTTCCTCTATGGCTTCCAACCTTCCAGTTGCTAATAAGGTACTACCCGCTATTGTTAACATCTTGGTTCAAGATCAACAATATAAAAACCACACAATTCCAAATCTGGGCACATCCTGTATTTCAGGGTTCTAAATACTGGAAGCTCTAATTGTAGAACAGCTTTATGGAACTATGGCTTTCTGCAAAATAAAATAAAATAAATGTTGTGGTGCAGAGGCAAGAGACAGTATATTTTGTTGGGGTAACACAGCCTCTGTTCTCTATCACATCCTACAGTTCTGAAGAGATTGGTGCTTTTATTTTATTGGTGTTTTGAAGTATCTCAATTCTGGGCTAAGCTTTTAAGAGTGGCTGGGGAAACCCAGACGGATGGGCAGGGTATAAATAATAAATTATAGTAGTAGTAGTAAGTTTTGGTGTAGTCCAGCAAGGTCAAAATTGTCAAAATGGAAAATGCACACCCTCATAACTCACAAACGGAATGGGATAAAAAAAATAAAATTTTAGATTTAAGCTTAGTTTTGATCACTCAACAAGTGTACAAAATATTAACAAAACTGGGTGACATGAGGTTAAAAAAAAGTTGGATCACTTGTTGCAGAATGACCCAGCTGGGCATTTCGAAGGAAGACTGGTAAAGATGGGCAAGCTATTTTTCAGAGTAGTTCATATATAACTTTTGGGGAAAGGGTTCGGCTGCCTTCTGTATGTTGTTTTGATTGGTCTGAGGCTGGAGTAGCCAACATGGTGCTTTCTAGATGTTGATAGTGAACTACAACTCCCATCATCCCAGATCATAGGTCCTGCTGGGAACTGGAGTCCACAACATCCAGAGGGTGCCATTTAGGTTGAGGGTGTGGTCTTGACTGATGGCTTCAGGGGCTAGTCTTTTGACCCAGACTGCCCCTTCTCTACCCATGACTGGTTGTATTCCCGAACAATACAGAAACATTGTTGGCACATAATGTAGACCACCAGAGTTGAAAGATGACAAATATTTATTCAACCAGTTCTACATTTTTACAAAGCCACAGGAAACATCAGACCGGAGAGGCAGCTCTTTAAGAGCTCAGGAATGTGTGGGGAAACTAAGACATCTTAGAATGCATGATCAAAGGAGTTTAAGGTGTCTCTACTGGAGTATTTTAGGACTATAGAATTTGGTCTGAGAGGAAATAAACCATGAGTTTATTTGTATTTGACATAATCTGTTACAATTTTCTTTTTACAAAAGGCTATGGCATTTTCGTTGGCTCGTTTTCTGATAACCCTCAGGACAGGAAGTCGTGCTTCTCAGACTGATCAGTTGGCAACAAAAAGTGGTACATCCATAATGGATTGAGATAATTTTAGGGAACGTCACTGGAAAAAAATGAAAATGCGGTCAGTGCAAAATCTTAATTTTTTTCTATATTTCACTTATGGGTAAAATGGTTTGTCCAATAACAGCTAGCCTGGTCTTCTAAGATCTGCAGGGTCTGACCTCCCTGTGGCCTCTAACACGATTAGTTGGGGGGAGCATGTGACAGGGTCTCCTCTGTTGTGGCACCCAGATAATGGAAGTCACACAGATAATGGAACTCACACTGGAAATGTCTTTGTCTTCCTCACTTTTGAGTTACAGGCGTCAGTTTGAGACACATTTGTTTAGCCAGACATCTGAAAGGCAAAGACATTTTGCAGCTGTGGTGATTTTTGTAGATGCTTATGGTTACCGAAAGTCCTTGTCTTCAAGGAATTTATATACATTTTTTGTGATGGGTATATTTTGATGCTTTAAACCCTTGTTGCTCACCGCATTGAGTTCAGTTTTAAGGAAGGGTGGCCTGAAAACGCAGTTAAATAAATAAATAAATAAAAGGATCCAGATTTCTTATGGCGGTGGTGCTACTGGAAACATCAGATTACTGTGCCTCAGACAATTAAGTAGCTGGTTCTGAGAGTTTTAATTTGGGGTATTACAGATATATAATTGGCTGATAACAAGCAACGTTGTTTAAATAATAGGAATAACTTTTTGAAGAACTATTTCTCCCAAATTCTTCTTCTTCTTCTTCTTCTTCTTCTTCTTCTTCTTCTTCTCCTCCTCCTCCTCCTCCTCCTCCTCCTCCTCCTCCTCCTCCTCTTCATATTTCAGCCAGCCATCCCTCCAAATGTTTACATGTTGTTGTGGTTTAGTCATTTAGTCGTGTCCGACTCTTCGTGACCCCATGGACCAGAGCATGCCAGGCACTCCTGTCTTCCACTGCCTTCTGCGGTTTGGTCAAACTCATGCTGGTAGCTTCGAGAACACTATCCAACCATCTTGTCCTCTGTCTTCCCCTTCTCCTTGTGCCCTCCATCTTTCCCAACATCAGGGTCTTTTCCAGGGAGTCTTCTCTTCTCATGAGGTGGCCAAAGTATTGGAGCCTCAGCTTCAGGATCTGTCCTTCCAGTGAGCACTCAGGGCTGATTTCCTTAAGAATGGATAGGTTTGATCTTCTTGTAGTCCATGGGACTCTCAAGAGTCTCCTCCAGCACCATATGTTTACATATCGATCCTTTACTGCCTGCCTGTTTGTTTCAATGTGAGTTGGGACCAGAGAGTCCTCCAAACAGAGAACGGCCTTTCTCAAGTAGGACACATGGCTGCTCTGTGGTAGAGCCGGCCCTGTAAAAAAGACAAATACAAATACTGATGAATTCTAGATACCATTACTTTTATAGTAACATCACTAAAACCCCATGTAAAAGAAGGAAAAGTGATTCAATGCAAACAAATTCATTACCTGGAGCAGGCTTCACCAACCTGGTGCCCCCCAGATGTTTTGGCCTCTCCAACATCTGCATCATAGCTCGGTTTGTAGAGTATGAGACTCCTAATCTCAAGGTCATGGGTTCAAGCCCCATGCTGAACAAAAAGATTTGCGTGGCGAGTTCCTGCCTCCCCCCAGTGGAAATAAAGACACATGACACAATTATTAAGGTTAATGGGCGAAATAAGGCCACAACTTTATTGGTTACAGGTGATGAGCAGTATTGGTCCTAACTGACTATATCTGGCTTCAGCCGATCCGCTTGAAGTCCAGGAAGGGTTAACCACCAGTAGGGGGAGTCCTGCTGACGCACATCAACTAGGAACCCCCCCCCCGGGTCACCGCTCGGGGGAGTGCCTTAGGCCCTCACCTCCATAGGCTTCGGACAGGGCCATGCCCCCCGGATTCCTTTATCTGACTACCCTTCAATATGTCGGGCAGGTGATGGTGCTTCCTCTCCTCTTAAGTCTACATAACAATACCAATACCAATGCCTATATGTCAATACCAAGAAAGTTGTGACGATTTGCTACAAGGTAGGCGAAAACCAAGTGACTGGTGCCAATTTGCCTAGTGGAAAAAATTCCTACCAGGCCCTTCAACGGTGACCAACCAAGGTCCATAGCAAGGTCAAGGAACGAAAACCTTAAAGGGCGGGAGGGTGGGAAACAGGAGCATCTGGAGGCGACAAAAGAGGGAGATCTCCCGGCCGCATCCTGCCTTAAATAGGACCGGCCACGCCCCCCGAGCCAGCTGATTGGCTGGCCAGGGGGTGACACAGCCAGGGATTCCCTCAATCATGTGGAGGCTGAGCTCCAGCCACCGTGCGCGTGGTGGGGGCGTGACACCCACAACACCACCTCCTTTGCAAGGCGGAAGTGGCTTTCTGCATTGCAGAAGGTTGGAACGATGACCTTCCTGGTCCCTTCCAACTCTACAATTCTGTGAGTCCATCAGCCAGCTGTTGAGAGTTCTAGTCCAAAACATCTGGAGGGTGTAAACATCTGGTTGGTAAAGGCTGACTGAGAGCAACGGCAATTGTGCAGTGATGGTCTAAATTTAATATTGCATCCACATAGCAGGTTGGGAACTCCCTGGTTTTAGGGTCATCACCCTGTCCAGTGGTTCCACTTAATGCTACAGCAAGGGAGTTTCTGAATGCCAAGACCTCAGCCTTCACTGGCCACTCTTACCTTTGGCATTCCTCGTCCCTATACAGTAAGTTGCATTGACAAGTTTGCACTATAAACACAAAGCCTAAAATTAAATAGCGGGGTAAGGAGGGAGGGAAAACTCAGCTTGCCAAAGAGCAAATGGAGAGGGCAAGCACCTTGTTCAATGGAGTTCTGTTTCCAAACAGTCCGTGGTTTCTTTTTCTTCTTCACCAAAAATACTAAATGGTGCAAAAGGCAGGTCAGGGCTATTTTGAGAAAGTGTGGAAGTCAGTTCTATAACCCTTTGACGCCAGGATTCCAAAGTCCCAGACGCTGCGAAATGTTAATGCAAAAACCCACCCAGTGTTAGAGGAGCTCGGTGGCTATCCTTAGCCTGCCCACAATTGAAACAGAAAAAAAGGGTGGGGGAGATTGAAAGTCATATTTCAACTTGATTTAAATCCAGTAAATAAATTTCAGCGGCTGGCCGGCAATCCAGTTGAACTGGAAATCCAATTTCAATACTTTGCAACATGTCTATTGGTCATTTAATTTAACATTCTCTCTCACACAGTTATGATCTGTTTTGCAAATGTATGGAATACCCGCCCCTATTTTAATTGGTTTTGCTCCTCAATGTTTGATTATGCATTACGCATGTAGCCTGACAGCTTTGGAATGCTGGGTTTCCACTCTGACATACACCTCTAAAAAGAGCCTATCAACCGGCAGTAGGCGGAGCCAGATCCTAAGCCACCCCCCCTCTCAAGGCTACTAAGTAAGAAGGCAGGCAAGTCAAGACTGGCGGACAGTAGCTTGAGGTCATTGTGGGCAGTTCTCTCTCTCTCACTCAGGTGCCAACCTGGAGATACCAGGGGTTGAACCTGGGAACTTTTGCATGCAAGCCAGATGGTCCGCCACTGAGTTGTGGTCCTTGCACAGCTAACACAAAGCTTATGTTGTTCACAGTTGGGGACTGGGTTTTAGAAGGGCAACACTGAGGAAGATGTCAAAAGGAAGGACCCCCTCCAGGGCCTGATAGGAAGGAAGGAAGGAAGGAAGGAAGGAGGCAGGCAAGGGCTGACTGAGGGCAGACTAAGATCGATGGGAAAGAGCCCCATTTGCTTTTATGGACCAGTGTCCATGGCTGTGGAAGATTTTGCACAAAGACCCTATTGATGACCCCACCCACCATAGATATTCATGTCAACATTCCTGCATTGCAGGGGGTTGGACTAGATGACCCTTGGGGTCCCTTCCAACTCTACGAATCGATGATTCTATATGGCACAAATAGCAAGGGGCATTCCTTCTGTGCTGATGAACATGGGAACCCTCTTTTTTGTGAGTCCTGGGAAACCTGCTCGCTGTCTTGCAGGCCCTTTTTCACTTGCAGGACTGACTCCAGGGCTAGGCGGTTGTTTGGGAGGGGGTTGTTGCTGTTAATGGTATATTATTATTATTATTATTATTATTATTATTATTATTATTTATCTTTACTTTAGATCTTGTGATTTATGTGAAAATTGTTCTGTTTGGTTGTGTATTTTTTAATGTTTCATTTATTGTTTATGGATACTTACATTATGTTGCAATATTTTTTCATGTTGTAAGCTGCCTTATTTATGGTTTGAACTGTGTATTTTAAAAAAATTAATTTTTATTAAATTTCCATTTAACAATCCAATCATGTCTCATTAATTAATCCAAATTATGCCAATACATATCATAAAGTCCAAATATTTTGCCGAATTTTTTAAATTTTTGTTGGGGGTATCCATGCTTCGAGCTCAGAAGGGTCCAATCCTCTCATATTTCTGCTGCTTTGATGTTCACAAATCCCATCTTCCAATCTTCTTGATGTTATCATTTTCTTCTTAATAACCTCTGAGTTATTTCCACAAGCGAGTTGAAGCAAATATGGTTTGAACTGTGTAAAGGTGGTATACAAATAAAATCAGGTATGTATGTAACACTGACACCAGTCTTTCTATTTTGACCATTTGAATCCTGCCCAGAAAGCTCCCGTTTAAAATGCAGGCCGAGTCAACTTTTTGATTGGCTGAGTTCACTTTTTGATTGATGTTTGGTCCTTTTAAAAGGCCCCAAGTAGTCGGAGCCCCTATTACTTAATAAGTGCACTTAAGCCTCTAATTGCACACATTTGGCTAATCACTGTTATGTACAGTCAATTAAACCTACGGTTTTAAAGCACTTTAAATGGCGCACTCTGCCCCATACTGAGTAAATAAATAAGTAGGGAGATATTAAAATGCAAATTCTCAATATGGAGGAACAATTACCAGGGAGGCAAGAATCTGAGCTCATGGATTTATTGACTGTATCGGCAATAGCCGTTTCTTCAGCTCCTAAGCAGACACAACACTGATATGCTTGTTTGGGGCAGAACATAGGGATGTGGTGTGGAAAAAGTCCTAAAGGCCAGGTAAAGAGGCTAGGAAGGGCACTTTTGGCCCCCAAACCCAAGGTTCCTGACCTCTTTCCTAGTGTCTGTGGACAGAGTCCTCCATCTCCTTCTTTCCGATCTTCAAATAATTAGAATCTCATATTGTCACTATATGCCTCCATCCCTTAATCCAGGCATGGGGAGACTTCGGCCCTGCAGATGGAGTTGAACTTCAACTCCCATAATTCCTGGGCTATGCTTGCTAAGGCTGGTGGGAGTTGAAGTACACAGCAACATCTAGAAGGCTGAAGCTTCTCCACTCCTGCCTTAACCCAACTGTTCATTGTTGGATTTACTGTCATCATTTACTGCATTTTTTTGTATCCTGCCTTACAGGATACAAATCCTTCCAAGTTGGCATGCAAGAAACGTGGGGGGGGAATACATTTTTGAACACAACCTCAATGCAATAAGCCAGGGGTCAGCAAACTTTTTCAGCAGGGTCCACTGTCCCTCAGACATTGTGGGGGGCCGGACTATATTTTTGGGGGGTGGGAGAACGAATTCCTATGCCCCACAAATAAGCCAGAGATGCATTTTAAATAAAAGGGCACATTCTACTCATGTAAAAACACACCGATTCCCGGACCGTCCACGGGCCGGATTTAGAAGGCGACTGGGCCGGATCCGGCCGTGGGCCTTAGTTTGCCACCCATGCAATAAGCTATATGAATGTATAAGGATGTTTCTATATGAATGTATAAGGATGGTCATATGGATGTTTCTCACAGGGCAGCTGTTGATACAATGGCCTTGTGATGGTGGTTACTCTAGGTGAAACAGCTAGTCATTGCCAGAGTCTCTTTCTCTCCTCAAATCTTTCCGTAGGGTAGTTGAAGGGATTCCAAGGGGTCACCTGGTCCAACCCCCTGCAATGCAGGAATCACAGCTAAAGAACCCCTGACAGATGGCCACCCAACCTGTGCTTGAAAACCTCCAATGAAGGAGAGTCCACCACCTTCCAAGGTATCTCAACAGCTCTTACCATCCAAAAATGTATTCCTAATGTTTAGTTGGAATCTTCCCTCTTGTAATGTGAGAATCCATTGGTTCAGGTCCTACCCTCTGGAGCAGCAGAAAAGATGCTTGGTCCATCTTCCGTATGACATTCCTTCAGATAATTGAAGGCGGCTATCATATCACCTCTCAGCCCTCTCTTCTCCAAGCTAAACATCTTCTACTCCTTCAACCCTTCCTCCTAAGGTTTGGTTTCCAGACCCTTGATCATCTTGGTCCTTCTCCTCTGCGCATGTTCCAGCTTGTCAGTATCCTTCTTAAACTGTGGCAGATAGCCCTGTGAGGTTGTTTTGGGAGGAGTCCATCTGGAATAAGCTGCACCACACTCTGTCCTGGAAGCCTTCGTACCAATCCTCCCTTCCAAATTGTTATGCTGTAGTGATTCTTTTATTGTGCATTTCGATTATTGCACTATTGTATTTCAATGGATTCCTCCCCCCATAAACCATTTTGAGCATAACTGTACTTGTAGAAAACATGCCATATAAATGCAGCCTATAAAACACTCTATGAAGACACATGCCATCGTTTATTTACTTTTGTAGGACCTGGTGTGGTTTGCTTCAGCAAGCATTTTTAGCAAATGTATAACTTTTTTTGTGTGCACAAGAATTCCAGACACAGGTGGTCTGTACGTTCCAACATACATTATTTAGAATGGAAATTCTTTAGCCAATTTGTGAGGGGAGAAAGAAAATTGCACCAGCTGGTACCAAAGAGTTATCTTTGTCGACATGAACTCATGTTTGCTTTGACACTGAGCTAATCTGCATTTTCCCTTTGAACACTTTTATATATGTTTCTTTACTCTCTTGCTTAGCCAGTAAAGCTTTATGAGGTCTTAAATGGAGCAGATATCTGTTGTCTTGGGATGGACAGATCTTGGTTTCTCTCCATTTCTCAATTTTCCTGTCTTAAGTCCAGTTCTCTACATTCCTGCTTCAGCATGTGCTTGTGTGTATTATTATTTTTTTAAGTCCCCAGGAAAACCTTTAGCATTTTAGCACACATCTCCCCTAATATACACATTTTTTGCAAGCATGTTTTCCCTAATATAACACATTTTCATGAATATGTGCACACTTCCCCCTAATATACACATCCTTGTAGACATTATTTGCTTGGAGAACTGCAATGTGAGATGCTCTTCAGGGATTCAGACAGCGTCCTTTCCCACACATACATGGAGATGCAAAGGACTGAACCTGGGACCTTTCATATGCAATATATAGAACCCCAAAAGGCTTCCCATCACATGGTGGGAATCTTCTAAAACAGCAGTAGGGGGTCTGTGACCCTCCAGGTGTTGTTTGGCTCCAACTCCCACCAGCTCCAATCTCTATGGCCAATGGTCAGAGATGATGTACCGTATTTTTTGCTCTATAAGACTCACTTTTCCCTCCTAAAAAGTAAGGGGAAATGCGTGTGCATCTTATGGAGCGAATGCAGGCTGCGCAGCTATCCCACAAGCCAGAACAGCAAGAGGGATTGCTGCTTTCACTGCACAGTGATCCCTCTTGCTGTTCTGGGTTCTGAGATTCAGAATATTTTTTTTTCTTGCTTTCCTCCTCCAAAAACTAGGTGCATCTTGTGGTCTGGAGCATCTTATAGAGCGAAAAATACGGTAGTTCAACAACAGACCATAAGCTTCCACATTCCTATTCTAACATAAATGGAAATCCACAACATTCTGTGGTTCTGCCTTCTTTGGGAATGAGGAATGTTCTCCCGTGACCTTCTGGCAATACTTTACTTGAGATATTGCTGAAAATCTTTTCTTTAAGGTGCTGAGAAACCTGCAGTTTCTTTAAGCTGCTTCAGAGAGCTGTAGCATTCTTTTGAGAGGGTTCCCCCCTTTGGTGGCATTAAGATTGGGAAAGATCAGAAGCCCCTCTGAAGAATGCTGAGATACGTCACATTCCTTATGAAACAAGAAGCCAGGAGCATGGATGGCATCCTTCCAAACATATCTTGGCTTTCTATTGTAAGTTGACCCCTTACTTCTGTAAAGCTACATTCCCCCTCCCCTACTGCTTTTGTATGGCCACCCTCTTCACTTGGGGAGCACGATATGCAGCTCTGGTGCGGTGCAGAGAATCTGCCGGTGTAGAAGGAGGATGTTCACGGGGAATAAAACTACTAGCCTCCATGATGGCTATGTCTACCTGCACTACCAGAGGCAGTGTGTCTCTGAATACCAGTAGCTGGGAATCACAGGTGAGGAGAGCGTTGTCGCGTGAGATTCTGTTTGTAGACTGGCTGGCCACTATGAGAACAGGATGGTGGACTAAATGGGACCTTGGCCTCATCCAGCCAGGGGCAAAGGAAGGGGGGTGCAGTGGGTGCCAATTGCCCCAGGTGTCACCACTGAGGGAGGGGGTGACAAAATGCCAGGTGGCACTCACCGCGGGGCCTGCAGCAAGCCCAAGCCATGTGTCTCTTCTGGAAGAGACGCAGTGGCTTGGGCGCACGCAGGCTCCACGCTGCTCAAACGGTCCACCCGCTGCCCCCAGCTGTAGGGCAGCTGAGTGGGAGGAGGCAGGCAGACTCCGGAGGCCCCGCCCCTATGGGCGGCTCACCCCATCCCTGGGCGTGCTGCCCCAGGCGCCCGAGCGACTTCGTCCGCAGCTGCAGCCAGCAGCCAGTCTCTGCTTATGTTTGAAGAAGAAGAAAAAGAAGAAGAGGAGGAGGAGTTTGGATTTGATATCCTGCTTTATCACTACCCGAAGGAGTCTCAAAGCAGCTAACATTCTCCTTTCCTTTCCTCCCCCAAAACAAACACTCTGTGAGGTGAGTGAGGCTGAGAGACTTCAGAGAAGTGTGACTGGCCCAAGGTCACCCAGCAGCTGCATGTGGAGGAGCAGGGAAGTGAACCCAGTTCACCAGATTACGAGTCCACCGATCTTAACCACTACACCAAACTGGCTCTTATGCAAGGAGGAAAATGAAACTGGAGACTGAATGAGGATGGTCCTTGCACGATACAGAGTACCTCCCTCTGATCCCATAGGCTTTCTTCTTCTTCTTCTTCTTCTTCTTCTTCTTCTTCTTCTTCTTCTTCTTCTTCTT
>JAXCMG010000036.1:5131302-5154268 GCA_034642415.1 Podarcis siculus | reverse complement strand
TTCTTCTTCTTCTTCTTCTTCTTCTTCTTCTTCTTCTTCTTCTTCTTTTTCTTCGGGGCAAACACTGGCCTGTGCGCATTTCAACATTTCTAGACAGTACTGAGGGTAAATGACCTTTGTGGAAAATCTAAAATTCCGTTGGTTAGGAGTCAGTATCATTTGCCAGTTCTGGAAGAAATACTGCTTGCTGAAGATCAAAAAGATGAACAGCTGGGCTCTGTGTGTGTGTTTATGAGTGCAAAGTGGGGGAAAGGGAGCAGGTCCACAACACATGAATCAAAGTGTGAGACAATGTTCTGTGTATTCTGCCAAAGGAACAAGTACAAGGCTTGGGCAACGTCAGACTTCCAAGCTTTTATCCAGAGGGCTTTAGGTATGTCAGTCAGCAGGGAGGTCAACCCAGCTAGTCACAGATCTCTTGGGAATCCAGAAGTCTTGCTTCCAATAAGACAAAGGGAACATTAATGTATCTGTGTTTGTTGGTTGGTTGGTTGGTTGCTTGGTTGTCTGTCGCTTTGGTTTGCCTTGGGCAAGAGAAAGTGACTAAAACATTAACACCAACACCAACATGAGGAGAACATTCCATAAACGTATTCCATAAATTTAGACACACACACACACAATATGGAGATTATAGTCTATTATTTCCTTTCAATATTTATATCCCATTTCTCAATGAATGATCAGGACAGGTTACACAGAAAAGGGGAGGCATTTTTCAGCAGAATGACTATGCGTTTTTGCTTGGTCCGATTGGTTACCAGGAGTCACCTGATCTACATGCACCTGCTTCATAGGAAGGGGAGCTTCATCAAAGCACCTCCCATTTCTACTTTTGGAGCTTGCTGGCATGTTGTGACAGCTTCCTCTGCTTCCTTAAGGAATCAATGCATTGCTGCCTGGCCACCTTAAGTATGAGGGCTGCAATGTAGCTGAGTGGAGTACAGTAAGTGGACTAGGGAGACTAGGCTAGTCCCCTAAATGTTCCCCTGGTGCCTCCTTCCCAAAGGCCAGGAAGCTTCTGCCTGGCTTAGGGAGGAAGGCACAATACTCCAAAGGGTCCAGGAGCCCACCTGCCATCCTGCCCAAAGCCTGCCCAGTTTGGGGAAAGAGGCAAGAAGGCCCCAGCATCCTGACAGAGCCCTGCTGCCTCCTTCTCAAAGCCTGGGGAGCTTTTGCCCAGCTTGGGGAGGGAGGCGCCATGCTCACACACACAAAGTTAGGACGTCACAACACCACACCCACAAGCTGGTGCCTCTGACCTTAAGTGTTCCCCTACGAAAATATGTTGCCGGATGCCACTGATGTAGCTGTTGCTTCTAGAAAAAGAGTTGACAGCTAAAAGCATGTTTGTTTGTTTGTTTGTTTGTTTTATGCATCCCCTGCCCCTAAAACACCTCCACAAAGTTCTTTAAGAAATAGATGGAGAAGCATCTTTCCAGCGATAGCATCTGAAGCAAGCTAAGCCCTGGAATGCAAGGAGATTCTCAGAGTATCCCAAAGGAGCTTCTTCTGCTGCCAATCCACAAACAATCCAAGTTTTTCACATAATAAACTGGATTCCAGGTTACGCAGATGATCCGCAGGCATCGGCTGAACTTCGCCTGACCCAGTTCTTCGTTTCAGGTTGGTAATAAAAATCCAAACCCCAAGGAAATTTTCCACGTGGCTTTATTTCTTTTAAAAAGAAAGAGAGAGAGAATAAAGGAAAGGTTTAAGCAACTCCGCCAACATCAGTTCGGACACTTCAAACTCCCCGAATTGACAGGTTCAGCTACTGGTCTTCTTTTTTTCCAGGGAATGTACAGAACACAGCTTTTGCTGGCTATACAATAGCCCTATGTTGAAAAACCCTTGCATTGCTGAGATCGAGATATAATCATCATCATTGATATGTACTATGGATGCTTCTGTTGTCTTTGTCCATGGAGTTTTCTTGGCAGGGATACTGGAGTGGCTTGCCGGTTCCTGCTCCAGGTGGATCACGTTTGGTCAAAACTCTCCACTATGACCTGTCCGTTTTGGGTGGCCCTGCACAGCATAGCTCATAGCTTCTCTGAGTTATTCAAGGCCCTTCGCCATGACAAGGCAGTGATCCACGAAGGAGAAGGGGACGAGAGAGGACGAGATGGTTGGATAGTGTTCTTGAAGCTACCAGCATGAGTTTGACTAAACTGCGGGAAGCAGTGGAAGACAGGAGTGCCTGGCGTGCTCTGGTCCATGGGGTCACGAAGAGTCGGACATGACTAAACGACTACACAACAACAACATTGATGCTTATGGTACGTGACTACACAGTGACAAGAAAAGAGGTCCTTGTCTTGAGGAACTTACAGTCTAGGGTTCACAAGAATGAGGGGTGGTGGTGGTGAGGGAACAGGGCAAGAATGTACTTTC
This sequence comes from Podarcis siculus, assembly GCA_034642415.1. NCBI lineage: Eukaryota > Metazoa > Chordata > Lepidosauria > Squamata > Lacertidae > Podarcis > Podarcis siculus. Next base: position 5,151,871 of record JAXCMG010000036.1, on the reverse strand, counting down.
ATTTCAGCAATATACACTTGGGCTTAATTTCAGTATCAGAACAAAAGAACATGAGAAGACCTCTGATGGATCAGGCCAATGGGCTATCTAGTCCAGCATCCTGTTTTCACAGAGTTCTCTAGGAAAGAGGCTTAATTGTTAAACCACTCTGTGAATTCATAGCATCGTAGGATCTAGTCCCACTTGCTGCAATGCAGGAATCTCAACTAAAGCATCCCTGAAGCCATGCAACTTCTGCTTAAAAATCTCCAGTGAATGAGAGTCCATCACTTTCCAAGGGAGTCCATTCCAATGTTGAACAGCTCTTACCGTCATAGAGTTCTTCCTGATATCGGAATCAACTTTCTTGCAAATTGAAGCCATTAGTTTGGTTCTTAGACTCCAGAGCAGGAGAAAACAAGCTTGCTCCATCTTCCATGTGACAATCCTTTAGATATTTGAAGATGGCTATCACACTTCCTCTTAGTATCCTCTTTTCCAAGCTAAACACACTCATATATTCCTCATAAGGCTTGGTTTCCAGACCCTTGATCATCTTGGTCCTCCTCCTCTGCACACATTCCAGCTTATCAATATCCTTCTTCAACTGTGGTGCCCAGAACTGGACACAATACTCTAGGTGTGGTCTCACCAAAGCAGAAGAGAGGCCTGCAGAATTATATGTCAAGGGAGGTCATATTGAGTTGAGGGCATATGACACCCCATTTGTCTCAGATCAGCCCGATTTCTCCCATTGTGCTTTTCATACTTAAGGTGAAGCTAAAGGGACCCCTGACCATTAGGTCCAGTCATGGCTGACTCTGGGGTTGCGGCGCTCATCTCGCTTTATTGGCCGACGGAGCCGGAGTACAGCTTCCAGGTCATGTGGCCAGCATGACTAAGCCGCTTCTGGCGAAGCAGAGCAGCACACGGAAACACCTTTTATCTTCCTGCCGGAGCGGTACCTATTTATCTACTTGCACTTTGACGTGCTTTCAAACTGCTAAGTTGGCAGGAGCAGGGACCGAGCAACGGGAGCTCACCCCGTCGCGGGGATTCGAACCGCCAACCTTCTGATCTGCAAGTCCTAGGCTCTGTGGTTTAACCCACAGCACCACCCGCGTCCCACTTTTTCATAGCTGGTGCATCCCAATATTTGCTTCTATCCTACTGGATCAGGAATCAGACTTATGGTATGAAACCCTGATCCCTATGACCTCTCTAGGCAATTGTCCTGGTCGCTTAATTGCCTTATTAATAAGCTCGGATGCTGTGCTCCCTTCCCCACTTCTCCCTGAAAGCTTGAACTAGTCTGACTGGTTAGGATTCCATTCCGCCAATCCATTGCCCATCTTCTTTGCTTAAGCAGTTAATAATGAACCACTTAGAATGGTCAAGCAGAGCATTGGGGAAGCTTGGTGTCATGACTGGAGGTTTAGATGGAAGGGTTCACTTAAAGTTCACCATCTGACTCAGACCCGTGGCATATAGAATAGTTTAATCATGCCGTGGGAAAAAAACAATTCTCGCAGAAGGGGACCCTTAGGCAGGGCCTGAAGGATAAACTTCCATTTGTTTCAAAGAAAGCCCGTATCTTCCCTCCCTCTTCACCACCCTTCCAAAAAGAGGGAGGTCGTCAGGAAATGGAGATAGACTATTTACTCAAATGCAGCAGATGAATTCATCTGTCCCTCAACAACCAGGAAAGCTATCTGAAAATGATAGAATCTATTTGGCGGACATTTTTGAATGAGGGGATAAGTGAAGAGCTTTCTTCATCTTCTTCTATTTCTCATTGCAGTTAAAATAATAATAATAATTCAGGAACACAATGCAAAGGCAGAGATTGAAAAGGACCCTCTGTTGCACAGCCACTGATTGTTGTCTGAAGAGTGACAGGACTTTTGTTTAAGAAGAGATCCCACCAATGCATTAAATTACTGGCCTGTATAGACTTTCATTCTTGTTTTCTAAAACCCTCCACTGAGCTATGTGCAAATGGACTCTTGAAAACTCCACCTGCACCCTGCTCTCTGTGGCCAGAGAAGCCGAGGAAATAATTCCAGTGAAATTTTCCAGCAGTTTCTTACAGGTTGGGAATCACTGTTAGCAGTATCAGAAGCATAGTTTCTTTTTTCTATTATTAATATTTAGACTGCCACTTTAAGAAGTGTCAACCTGGCCAGCATTTTGAATGTCTCAGGTGTAAGGTAAAGGTAAAGGAACCCTGGATAGCTAGGTCCAGTCAAAGGGGACTATGGGGTGCGGTGCACATCTTGCTTCAAGCCGGGGGAGCCAGCATTTGTCCACAGACAGTTTTCTGCGTCATGCGGCCAGCATGACTAAACCGCTTCTGGCACAATGGGACACTGTTTAGCTTCCCACCGCAGCGGTACCTATTTATCTACTTGCACTGGCATGCTTTCAAACTGCTAGGTTGGCAGAAGCTGGGACAGAGCAATGGGAACTCAACACCATTGTGCAGATTCAAACCGCTGACCTTTTGATTGGCTTAATGGTTTAGACCACAGAGCCACCCACCTCAGATGTATCAGTCTGAGAATGTAAAGCCAGGCTGCCATTATGGTTACTGCTAGTGCCACTTCATTCATTCATTCATTCATTCATTCACCCTATTTCCTATAAGGACCCAGAGCAGAAGGTCACAGGAATACAAAATGCAGCATTAAAAATGGTTAGAAAAATTAGACATCTCAAGTGTCAGAGACGACGTTAAAGAGATGCATCTTCAGCATATGATGGAAGCTATATAAAGAAGGTTCCAGGCACAGTTGAAGGGTTGCACAAGAGAATGCCCTTTCCCAGCCTGCCATCCTCCAAATGTCCAAGGCCAACAGAACTGCCAAGCCCTTCTGCCCCATCTTAACACCCAAGAGGGTCTGTAGGGGAGGAGATGGTGCTGGCATCAGTCTGTTTTAAGAGACAGTGGAGTGCGCCTTCAGCGGTGGTCAAACTGCTGTGGCTGAAGACCAGTAACTTGTAACTGCTGCCTCTCAAGTTGCTTTTGCTGCTTTAGCAGCACCAAAGTGACCTCTCTGGGGTGCAAGTCTGGGCAGTGTGTATGGAGGTCCTGGGCTGCCCAGGCGACAAGACTTCCCTCTTGGCCTTGCTGATGTGGTCCAACGGAAAGCAGAGCAAGATGTTTGGCACTAGCTTGGCTGCATGAGTTGCCGGAAGGAGGTATACAATAAACCATCTTAGGGACTCCACTCTGGATTTGTGTAGCCATTTCTTCTCCCAAAGATACCCTGCAAAGCAGCGGGTACAGATATTTCCTCAGGGTTTACTCCATGAATGAGGATAGCCACAAGGCAGCAGAGGTTTAGGTCAGAGCTTTCCTTCTGCTAGATGGGCTACCTTCCTAGGTTGATGAGCCCTATTGTATTTACGGGACCACCTCTCCTGGTATGCCCCGCAGAGGACCGCAAGGTCCATGAATAATCATAGTTTTGAGGTCCCGGGCCCTAAGGAAGTCAGATTATCCTCCACCAGGGCCATGGCCTTCTCAATGATGGCTCCTACCTGGTGGAATGCTCTGCCCCATGAGACCAGGGCCCTGCAGGATTTAACTTCCTTCCGCAGGGCCTATGAGACAGAGCTATTCCACATGGCTTTCAATTCAGCCTGATCTTTTATTCCCCTTCCTTCCCTTCCCTCCTCCTCCCCTTTTTATAAAGATTACCCACTCTGGGATCCCACAGCTAATTCTCCCCTGTTCTCCTCGCTGGCCCAAATAGGACGAATTTAGCCAGTTAGCCCTGGTGATCATCTAATGTTTATTGGATGGATTCCCCCCCTAAATTGATTTTTGAATCCTGAATTTATTGTTATTCCTGTTTTATACTGTATTTTATGCTGTTTTGTTGCATCAATTAAGTGTTTTAAATGTGTTGTTAGCTGCCCTGAGCCTGGTTTTCTGAACCGGGAAGGGGGGTGGGGTATAAATAAAAATTTATTAATACTAATACTAATACTAATACTACTAATAATGCCTTCTTGACCATTGGACCCACTATTGGTCTTGTCCGCTCGATCCACCAGAGCCTATCTTCACATGCAGGGGAATTCTCTAACTCATCAAGGGCTTGCTTGAGACCCATCAGCGGCCCTCCTTGATTTAGCCGGTCAGTCGAAGCCGTTTCCCGGGATGTAGCCACTGTCTCATGCTGACTGCTTCTAGGAACCCCGGGGGAGAGCTGAGTCCAGGGTGAGGTCCACAGGTGGACAAACTACCCCAGAAGGAGCGTGGTGTGTCTCCTACCCAAGGTGCTACCACTCCCATAACACCCCTGCAACCCTGAGAAGGAGAACAGTGGAGAATATTGATATAAAATTCTATGACCAGAAGCATTTTTGTTAGGGATTGCAGGACAAGACCTGCCAAGGAAAATAAAGAACTTATTTATGTATGCTACAACAGCGGCAAGAGTCTTGATAGCACAAGGATGGAAGAATGAGGAAACCCCGACAAAAGAACAGTGGCAAGAGAAATTGATGAACTATGCAGAACTGGCCAAATTGACATACAAATTGCAAGACGAGGACAACTGTGACTTCAAGGAGGAATGGGAACTTTACACAAATTATTTAAAAACACAACAAAATGAACTAGACTCCTTTTGAATAAACATACACAAATCTATTGTTGATAACGTGATGGACAGATATGCAAGGATATATACAATTTTATAATATGCAGAGAAAATATGTGCAGCGAAATCAGGGAGAGAAGCTGAGGGAAGTCCTTGGTGGGGGGGAAGGGGGGGAATTATGTAGTTGATTATATGGTTTGATAATTTGTTATGTGGAAATTGAGCAATAAAAAATATTTTTTAAAAAAGATATAAAGTTCTGTGATGTGGCTTTCTTTTTCTAGTGGGCTGAGAAAAAGAAAAACCTTAGAAATATTATCAGGTTAAATATTAAGGTTTTGTTGTTGTTGTTCTCCCCAACTGAACCAATGATGCTTACTTCTGAATATAGGATTGCCATGTAAATTGCCTATCCCTGTTGTTGTTGTTTAGTCGTTTAGTCGTGTCCGACTCTTCGTGACCCCATGGACCAGAGCATGCCAGGCACTCCTGTCTTCCACTGCCTCCCGCAGTTTGGTCAAACTCATGTTTGTAGCTTCGAGAACACTGTCCAACCATCTCGTCCTCTGTCGTCCCCTTCTCCTTGTGCCCTCCATCTTTCCCAACATCAGGGTCTTTTCCAGGGAGTCTTCTCTTCTCATGAGGTGGCCTCAGTATTGGAGCCTCAGCTTCAGGATCTGTCCTTCCAGTGAGCACTCAGGGCTGATTTCCTTCAGAATGGATAGGTTTGATCTTCTTGCAGTCCATGGGACTCTCAAGAGTCTCCTCCAGCACCATAATTCAAAAGCATCAATCTTCAGCGATCCAGGAGAAATATTCCCAGGTTAAATATTCTCAGGTTTCAGCTCGGCTCTACCCTCAATGTTCCAGCTTGTGGCCTTCTGGGTTCAAAATTATATTGGCTGCTTCTTTCCTCTCTGCAGAACGGAAAGGGGAAAGGGAACCACATCCCCAACATAGACCTGACATATTGTTTGCTTTCTTCTTTCTCTTTAAAATGAAATAACACTGGCACGAGGGAACAGTTGAAACGAGGGCTGAACAAATTAATATCTTTCTCTCCCTTTTCTTCCCTTGTTTTCCTTCCAGCTAAACACAGAAAGAAAAGTTGTCGCTTCAGGCAAGCAGCGACTTGCTGGAAATTTTGCCGCTGAAAAGGCAAGTCAAACCTGGCCAAGTTTTTGTTAATCCGTCATTCAGGTTATTAGCTGCCAGTGTTGCTCCACCACATCCTGTCCCCTCCCTTGTTCAGCAACTACAAAATAATAATAATAATAATCTTGGTGCGGTTTGGATTAACTCCTGCCAATTCCTAGTTTCCTGTCAATTTTAACATTTAAAGAATTGGAATTGGGCTCCTGAAAAAATAATAGTTAAAAAAATCCAAAGGAGAAAAGGACCGTTCCAGGAGAGCTTTAACAGTCTAACCCTCTTACTTCTGAGGACTGTCACTCTGTAAAGGGAATATGGAGTCTCCTAACAACTCTCAGGACCCTTAAGAAACTACAGTTCCCAGAATTCTTTGGAAGGAAGCCATGACTGTTGAAAGTGATGCAGCACCCCCCCCCAAGCTAATACAATTATAGGACAGGGAAGTAATAGTACCACTCTATTCTGCCTTGATCAGACCCCTCCCCACACACTTGATGTACTGCATCCAGTTCTGGGCACCTCAATTTAAGAAGGATATGGACAAGCTGGAAGTGTTGAGAGGAGGGCGACCAAGATGGGTGGGACCCAAACCAAGCAATTCAACTTACAAAAAGGAATTGCAGCTAAAGTGTGTTTAGCTTGGAAAAAAGGATACTGAGAGGAGGTGTGATAGCGATCTTCAAATACAGTGGTACCTCCAGTTGCGAATGGGATCCATTCTGGAGGTCTGGTTGCATCCCAGGGAATTTGCAACCAGAGGACCACTTCGGCGCATGCGTGTGGCGTGGTTTAGTGCTTCTGCACATGCACACAGTGCAGTTTTGCGCTTCTGCGCATGCACGAATGGTGAAACCCGGGAAAATACTTCCAGATTGGCCACATTCGCATCCCGAAGTTTACGTATCCAGAGGGATACGTAAATGAAGGTACAACTGTATCTAAAGGACTGTCACATGGAAAATGGAGTAAGCCTGATTTCTCCAGCTCTGGGAGTCTAGGACCCAAAGTAATGGCTTCAATTTGCAAGAAAGTTGATTCTGACATCAGGAAGAACAGTGGGACAAACTCTCCTGGGCAGTGGTGGGCTCTCCTTCACTGGAGGTTTTTAAGCAGAAGTTGGATGGTCATCTGTCAGGGATTCTTTAGCTGTGATTCCTGCATTCCAGGGGGTCAGACTAGGCAACCCTTGGAGTCCATTTCAACTCTACAATTCTATGATTCAGCGCAGGGCCTTTCCCCCCCAGCCAGAACTCACTGGGACGCAGCTCCGGCCCCTCTCCGGTGGACACCAATGCCATTCTAAGAGGAGTCCATGGTGAGTTCCAGCACCCCTTTTTCTAGAAATATAGCACTGGTTCTATGATGCTTCAAATGCATAGCGTAGATGGGGCCTTAGCCTCTGAAGGATAGATGAGGGTCAGTAGGGATAGGCAACAAAGGTCCGTATACTAAAAGCCATGATTTTCCCAGTAGTGATGTATGGAAGTGAGAGCTGGACCATCAAGAAGGCTGATTGCCGAAGAATTGATGCTTTTGAATTCTGGTGCTGGAGGAGACTCTTGAGAGTCCCATGGACTGCAAGAAGATCAAACATACCCATTCTGAAGGAAATCAGCCCTGAGTGTTCACTGGAAGGACAGATCCTGAAGCTGAGGCTCCAATATTTTGGCCACCTCATGAGAAGAGAAGACTCCCTGGAAAAGACCCTGATGTTAGGAAAGATGGAGGGCACAAGGAGAAGGGGACGACAGAGGACGAGATGGTTCGACAGTGTTCTCGAAGCTACCAGCATGAGTTTGACCAAACTGCGGGAGGCAGTGGAAGACAGGAGTGCGTGGCGTGCTCTGGTCCATGGGGTGACAAAGAGTTGGACACGACTAAACGACTAAACAACAACAACAGGGATAGGCAATTTACATGCAATCCTATATTCAGAAGTAAGCATCATTGGTTCAGTTGGCCCTTATTCACAGGAAAGTGGGCATCGCACTGCCAGTGTGTCTAGAGGGGACTTTGATCTTACCCAGCGGGGCTCCGTCTGGGTCTTAATGATCTTACAGTAAACCTGAAGGCTTGTGTTATCTGTTATTTCTGACCCCCCTCCTGTTCTCTGTAAAGCTGAAGTTCAAACAGAACTCAGGTCTTGTATGTTCTGTGACCTTTTTGATTTTCAGGAAGGATCTTACTTTGGCAGTATTTGGGTGGAACCTGGTTTAATCAGCTCAGTGTTTACGGAGGCCAACAATCCGTCTGGGGAAATCGGGTGAGGAAGGTGCCATCTTGAATAACCATTTACAAGCAAGCAAGCCATCGCCCTCCTGTCCCACAGATTAAAGATGACCATTGACCTTATGGAACTGTCTTCCTTCCACAAGAAAATGAGGTTTACCCTAAGAGAATACAAAGGACAGTCAAGCCATCTTAACATAGCTGAAAGAAGGATGGGAACTGTAAGTCCTGCGGCCATACTGAATTTTAATTAGTTGTGAATTCATTTGGGGGTTAAGACTTTCATTTGTCATAGAAGCCCTGTTCAGGGAAGTTTTTAATGTGTGACATTTTAATGTATTTTCAATCTTTGTTGGAAGCCGCCCAGAGTGGCTGGGGAAGGCCCAGCCAGATGGGCAGGGTACAAATAAATTATTATTATTATTATTATTAATATTCTTATTCTTATCAGACAGAAGGCTTTGCTGTTTTGCTGTCTGTGAAATCATACCCACCCAGGTAATACAGTTAAAGATGAAAAGAATAAAAGCACATGGGCACAATGAAATGAAAAATGCCATACCATCCAACATGTCAAATCTCAGCTAAAGCATCCATGACAGATGGCCATCCAACCTCTATTTGAAAAGCTCCAAGGAAGGAGAGTCCACAACATCACCCTACAACAAAACATTGCATCGGGGAGAGCTCCTGCTCAAGGTCAATGGAACAGAAAACAGTTTTACTGGAGCTGATTGTAAGAAATGCAGGGGTTCCTCACAAAAGAAAACACACACCCCAAGTGTCCATATTTTCCAGGAATGTCCCTGATTTACAGAAGCCATCCTGGTTTCTGATTTGATCCTGGAATGTCCCGCTTTTCCTTAGGATGTCCCTATTTTCATTGGAGAAATGTTGTGGGGTATGGAGTTATCCTACCCCTGAGCTGAAGGCAATCCTGTATAGGAATTTTAAGAAAATGTTTAATGTTTTATTATGTTTTTATATACATTGTAAGCTGCCCAGAGTGCTGGGGCAAGCCGATAAGATGCGTGGGGTTAAAATAGTAAAATTGTCATTATGGAATGGGACATCCCTATTTTCATTGGAGAAATGTTGGAGGGGTATGAAAAAGTTTCTAAGGCATCCTTCCCTAGGCTGGTTTCTTCCAGATAGTGTTGGACTACCACTCCCATCATCACCAGCCATTAGTCATTTTGGTTGGGGCTCATGGGAGTTGTAGTCCAAAAGGCTGATCTTAGACAACCCAAGGAGGGCAAACCATTTAGCCAAGTCTCTGCTATGACCCACATCTCCAAGTGTCATGTTCCTATGGAGGCAGATAATGTCAAGAAGTTCAAGGTTGCTCAAATGGACAAAAGGCCTGGCCTATAGCAGGCACGTCCAACTTCCAAGAGACTGCGATCTACTCCCACTGTAAAAAAAAACTAGCAGCGATCTACCCATTGGATTGCCCAAAGTCGAGCTTTTTTGGGGGGGTAATCAGGGTCCTGCGATCGCCCAGGATCAACCAGGGACATCCCATGATCAACCGGTAGATCGTGATCAACCTGTTGGACATCCCTGGCCTATAGCATTGCCACCAAATTTCACCTAAAGAGCTCTTTTCAAAAGTTTTGGGTGAAACTTGGTGGCTCCTTCTCAGGAGGAACATCAAAGCTTCTTTGAAAGATACGGAAAGGAGTTAGGATCAGACCAGCAGAGTCTCACAGAGGTCTACCACGCATTCCTAGTGTAGTACAAACTGCCTTAGAGAACTTTAAACACACACACACATATGAACCTCACTGTGAAACCCGTAGCAAAGGCTATTGGAATTGGGCTAGTAATTTGATTTGAGGGTTAAACAATAGGGAACAATCAATGGCATTGTTTGATACATAGAATCTCTGAGGCATTGTGCAGATTTATTGCAGAGAATACCTACAAGTTTGCTTTTGGAAGATACACTTTGCATTATCTGACAGGGGGATTAATATTAATGTAGCCTACTGACAGCCAGACAAGAGAAGACAGTAGTCCATTAAGAAGAAGAAGCATCTAAGTATCTGAAACTGCTCTATAGCACTGTAAATGGAAAAGCCATCCCCCCCCCCAGAGTTAACAGACTTGATTAATAACGTTATCCTCGTCATGAGTGAGGGATTATGTCTCAGCCCCAACTTGCTGGCAGAGAAACAGACACCATTGGGGCTGCTTTGGTAGCCCTGAACTCCATAGGGCCAGGCTCCCAGCAGTCCATGCAAAAGGAAGTAGGAAGAGGTTACTGGCAGGTTGGTCCAAAATATCATTCCCCAAACAACTTGACAGCCTGTTTTAAGCTGCTCAATATCCCTGAACAAACCACTCTGATAGTCCTTTATTTTGTCATTCTGGAAAAGGTCACAAGCCAGAAGGCCTTTTGTTCAGACATATATTGGCAGATCTTAGAATAACCATTAAAATTCAGAGCATGTGGTCCAGATATTCTGTGGGCATCATATTGAATGACAGAGAAACCCAACATACATCAGCAAATGTTAAAGTTGGGGAGCCTGCGGACCACTGTTGATGGACTGCAACTCGCATCAGCCCCTGTTAAACTATGCAGGGCTGCCTTCAGATATGTTCTAATGGCTGTATACTTAGAAGCTATCAGAAGATATCTCCTGGGCTCTGGGGTTGCATAACTCCATATCCTCCAATACTTCCCTGATGAAAATAGGGACCTCCAAAGGAAAAGCGGAACATTCTGGGCTCAAATCAAAAACTGGGATGACTTCTGTAAACCCAGAACTGTCCCTAGAAAATAGGGGCACTTGGAGGGTCTGGGAGGGTCTCTCAGACTTGCCTGGAGATGCTGGAGGCTGAACCTAAGACTTTCCCCTTTCACATGCTCTGAGCAATGGGCCTTCCCCATAAGTTGTGATGTAGCAGCACCAGGAAGGTTACAGGTTTCCCACACGGGGGAAAGATCATGAAAGCGACTATTCAGATGCTGGAAATGGTACCATGTTGACCAAATAAATCTGCAACATGCCTTGTAGTGATGTAGAAACTTTACTCTTAATAAATACCTTGAAATGTACTGTCACTGTTGCATTCAAAAACTGAAGCTCCACTTATCAGAGTCTCGGGAACTCCTCTGCAGTGAAGGCTGGTCCATTAGGCCTTGTGGGGTAATGCCACACCAAAATCCATTGGCTCTGTCTGGCATTGTCTCTGGCTCCACCTACTGTTGGCCTCCTGCCTTACACCCTACCAGCCCCAATGGATCTTTGTGTGGCTCCTAAGAATGACAGGCAGAGTAGAAGTCTAAAAGGTGCTCCATTCTTGCCTCAGCAACTCACCCCCATGGCTTAGTCAATTGTATGCATTCAAACAGAGTATAATCCTGCCGTAAGCTTTGTTTAAATTTCAATAAGCAGTTCAGAACATTTTTCAAGAATTGCCCAGCATGTTTATACTGCATAGATAGTCTTTGCTGGCTCATAGTCCTAAACAACAATATGTAGGCAGAACTGTCAAGATCTCTGTTCAGCATTGCCCTTGCTTATCTTTACGCCTTCATTTTTATCATACTTCTGTGGTTTTTTTCTGTTCCACTCACAGACCACTTTGGAACGTCTTTATAATTTCAAAGGGTGAGGGGCTGAGCTTACCTTGCAGAGCTGGAAAAAGGTTCAGAAAAGGGCAACCGAAATGATCTAGGCAGGGATGAAGCAGCAACTCCCCTGCGAGGAAAGATTGCAGGATTTGGGGCTTTTCTTTGTTTAGAGAAAAGACAGAGGTGACATGATAATGCTTATAACATGATACATGGCATGGAGAAAATGAATAGAGAGTTATAAGTTTGGAGGGGAACACACACACCCAAGAAATTAATGAATGTTGGAATCTAGCTCATATTTGGGATAAGGGAAAATGCAGGCTGCAGAACTGTGACAAGCAAGGAGGTTCATGCAAAGCAGCCAGGCCAGGCTAGTTAAAACCTGAGCCGTTAAGAAACAACACTGGTCATTAAGGGCCATTGACAGTGCAAAAGAGCTTTCCTTCCCCCCAGATCTGAGGAGTGGACAAAGATAGAAGAATTGGCAGGTTACCAAGGTGATGGGGGACGGGTTAGGTAACCGGAAAAGAGTGCCCTTTTGCAAGGAGCAGGATTGCTGGGAACAAGAAAGGAGAACAGAGGCGGGAACCATCTTGGCTGCTGGCTAGAGAGGATGCAACCCAGAGATCATACCCTCCAAGTGTCTTTATTTTCCAGGGACAGTCCGAAAAATAGAGAAGCCATCCTGGCTTCTAATTTGATCCCGAAATGTCCCTATTTGCCCCGGCAGGGCTGCTGCCACTGAGCTTGGGGAGACGATGAGCTGGTGCTTGTCCTAAGCAGTGACAGAGGTGAGGGAGCACCCAGTTGCCTCTCCGTGGCTTCCAGTGCTCACCTCATCCCTTGGGCAGCTCATAGCGGCTGCTGGAAAACAGGTGAGGAAGAAGAGGAGGAGAAGGTACCACTGCTGAGGCCCAGCCTTGTATGATGTGTTGGCTCTGGGGTACAGGAAGAGGGCAGGGCAGGAAGAAAGGGGGAGTGGAGTGGTGCGCAAGGAGTCTTGATTTTTTTTAAAATTAAAAAAATCTTTGTGCATCTTCATCTAATCTTGCCCTTCCCTTCCCTATCTTCCTCCTTGGCGATCACTCATAGCCGAGTAAGATTGTCTTCCATAAACACAGTTTTAACAATGAAGAGAAGAGTTAGGATTTGATATCCCGCTTTATCACTACCCAAAAGAGTCTCAAAGTAGCTAACAATCTCCTTTCCCTTCCCCCCCCACAACAAACACTCTGTGAGGTGAGTGAGGCTGAGAGACTTCAGAGAAGTGTGACTAGCCCAAGGTCACCCAGCAGCTGCATGTGAAGGAGCAGGGACGCGAACCCGGTTCACCAGATTACAAGTCCACCGCTCTTAACCACTACACCACACTGGCTCTCATGAGTCTGTAAGTGACTTCCCTGTGCAGCTCATGCAGAAACCGCCTTCTTGACCCAATATTGGTCTTGTCTGCTCAATCCATAAGAGCCTGCCTTTGTATGCAGAGGAAATCCCTAACTCACCAAAGGTTTGAGACCCATCAGCTACCCTTACCTGGTTTAGTGTCAGGGACTGGACTGAGGAGGAATGGTGGGGACCGTCCCCCTCTTCCTGAACCTCCCCGAGAAGAAGAGGACAGTATAGATTTAGAACCATGGTTTGCAGAAGGTCACAGTTCAGAGGCAGCAGAGGGGAGAAGCTGGGAAATATTGGGAGAGCAGCAGGAAGAAGAAGCACCATGGGAGAGACAGCTGACAGACTCAGTGCCTTTAGACAGCATTCCTGACCTCCCTTCTCCCAGGACCTGGCGTGCATCGAGAGTAGTAGAACAGAAAGCTCAGAGGCAGAAAACACAATTAAGCCAGAGCAGGGATGACGTAGAATAGGAGAGACGGAGGGGGTTGGACTTTACGCCATTACCTGAGAAGTGGCATCATCCATCACTCTCTGTGAATATTGAATAAAATACCATGCTAAGAACTTCTTGTCTTCCCATTTCTGGCTGCCAGCCATGAGGGAGGGGAATAAGATTCCCTGACGTCTGACATTTAGCTGGCCAGTCAAAGCCGTTTCCCGGGTGTCGCCACTCTCACATGCTGATAGCCTCTAGGAGCCACAGGTGACAGCTGAATGCAGGATAGGGACCAAAGGTGGACAAACTACCCCAGAAGGAGCATAATGTATCCCCCACCAGAAGTACTACACCTTCCCTAACACCCCATAAAAAAGATAAAACACACACACAAAGAATAACTGTGTATGCTGTTTCGTTGCCACCAGTTGAGTCCCAGCAACTATCACTGTTTTCCAGTGAGCTATCAGTACATCACACAACAGTCTATATCATGTGGCTCAGCGATGGATTTAAGATATGATCTCATATGGCATGCAGCGATGGTGTGATTTACCCCTGCTCGAAGGTATGATATGAAGGAGTGTTCTCCGATGGAAACTGCCAAGAACTAGGAGTTAGTGTACTGTCGCTTTTGGAGCCACTGCCAGAATCAACACCTATGTTAAGCTTGAGGCTTATGAAAGCCGCTCTTTCAAAGCCTCGTCAGATAGCTGCATCTATATTGGAGCATCGTGAGGCACCGGGTGGGTGCCAGAGCAGATGTTTGTTCTGCTATATTAATTTCTCAGCCAGACATTTTTAGACCTCTGGGCCACTGAGGTGGGAGAGATTTCTTCTGGGAGATCAGACAATCTAAGTTGTCAGACCCCTTTTAACTGAAAGCCCATAATACCAGGATTCACTTGAGCAAGAGTTCAACACAGCTCAACTCTGGAAGACGTGAGATGAGATACTAGGAGGAGGTGGTGAGGAGGAGGCTGAGAAGTTCTGAGAAGGCTTCTAGGAAGAATCTTCTTGGATGCTGCTACTTTTCCGTAAAACCCAATACTCACGCTTATCCTCTGGATTGGTGAATTTTGCTTTGGATAGACCAGACTTCACGCACAAAGTCTGTTTATGAAAGTTTTATTGTATCAGTAAAATTCATATCGCCAGCTAAAAACAGCTGTATGAGGCTATGTGTTGATCTAATACACATATTTTTGTATGCAGCTTTGAGGAGTGTAGACATTTTTGCAAGCAATTTTTCCTAACATAATGAATTATTTTCACTATTATTTTTTTGTGCACATTGCACCCTAATACAGTGGTACCTCAGGTTAAGTACTTAATTCGTTCCGGAGGTCCGTACTTAATCTGAAACTGTTCTTAACCTGAAGCACCACTTTAGCTACTGGGGCCTCCCGCTGCTGCCACGCCGCCAGAGCACAATTTCTGTTCTCATCCTGAAGCAAAGTTCTTAACCTGAAGCACTATTTCTGGGTAAGCGGAGTCTGTAACCTGAAGCGTATGTAACCTGAGGTACCACTGTATATGAATTCTGGGAAGCATTGTTTAGTGGGAGAACTGCACCGCCAAATTCGGATATGTGCAAATCGGCAGTGCTTCAGTATTCATATTGTGTGCAGATTTTAAAGGTTTGGCTCAGTCAGTAAGAGCATGAAACTCTTACTCTCAGGGTTGTGGGTTTGAGCCCCACATTGGGCAAAAAGATTCCTGCATTGCAGGGGTTGGACTAGATGACCCTTGTGGTCCCATCCAAGTCCGTGATTCTATGATTTCATCAAGTGAAAGTTGCATGCCAAAATATATCTGGATATACAGATCTGAGCCAACTGTTCAAACAGAAAAGAGGAGCACAACCATTGAGGATCTTGACTCAAATGTTATTGAAGAGATGGACTTCTCTGGGGAAGTCCAGGGATGAAGGATGAGGGAAACAGAATAAATAAAATTCCTGTGGTACATATTGCACTGCCATTTCCCATTTCCCATGCTCCTATTTTTAGTAGAGGGTAAATGGAGGAGGCAGCATGAGGTGGGGCTGATGCAGATTTTTTATGGGTTCTGATTTTTATTTTTATTTTGCAGCAAAAATATATTTCAGAAGATCAGTCTTTTATTGAGGCCAAACTGCATAAATACGCAATAAACATGTGTGTGTATATATATATGGAAGGGGGTGCTTAAAATGACTACTTTTTATTTTGATGAATAAAATCAGTTGCGAGGCCCTGACCT
Source organism: Podarcis siculus (assembly GCA_034642415.1). Taxonomy (NCBI): domain Eukaryota; kingdom Metazoa; phylum Chordata; class Lepidosauria; order Squamata; family Lacertidae; genus Podarcis; species Podarcis siculus. Next base: position 5,136,234 of record JAXCMG010000036.1, on the reverse strand, counting down.
AGAACATGTTCCTAATCCAGAAGTAGAGGAAAAAAAGCGCCAGTCAGATCTCCATAGAGAAAGCATTTTAGGGGCCACCACTGAGAAAGTCCTGTCTCACATTGCCATCCCACTCACTCCAGATCAAAATCAAAGTCAGAGTCACCAAACGAAACGGTACGGGGGGGGGGGGGGGGGTTGCCTGTCGCTTAAAGATACATAACAGTTCCAAACTGTTTTTTATATATGAAAATTTTTACTTGTTTTATTGTGATGTGAAAATGCTTCATAGGGTGCAATTCATAAATGAAATATACTAAAATAAATGCAATATGTGCAGATAAATGGATAAAACAATAAAATATTAATATTACTTATTATTGTAATTGTTCTTTTTTAAAAAACTGAATAACAGAGACTGGGTCAGGATTAGAGTAAGCAAAACGATGTGCTTGCCTTTTAAACAGAGAATATGTGTTAAGAGCTTCTTTTTTTAGACAGCCCCCCAGTCTGGCAATCAAGAAAGTGGTCAGGAATTGAAGAGCCTTTAATCAGAAAAAAAAAACACAAACCAACCATAGTTTGGTTCTCAGGTGCTTCGTCAATTCAAAGGCTCCCTATCTGGGAGCTAGTTGATTGTGGCCTATAAATCAGTCTTGTAAATCAGGGGTTCGGGCCACCCTGTCCCTGAACGCTGATTTGCCAGCACCTTGGAAATAAACAACCAGAAAGAGAGTGGGGTAGGTATTGTAAAGTGTGGTTTTTTTCACCCCTCCATTCACCGGAGGAGGTGGGAGGAATGTGGATCTTGAAACACAAGACAGAGCTGTCCAAAGAGAAGATTTCCCCTCTCTTTTGGGTTCACAGATTCTGAATCCTGTCTCCATGCCACAGTGGTAGTTACAATGTCGGAAGGCATTTTCTGTGCTTCCTTGCCCCTCACCCCCCCCCCCATAACAAAACACCACAAAGCCAACCTTCAGCAATTGGTCAGCTTTAGAAACAAAAGGCTCCATTGACTCCATCTAAGGAACAGGAGAGACAATCGTCAACAATCTCACTTTGAGCTGAATTCCATTTTATATGAGGGCTGTTTCGTGACACAAACACAAACACCCCAAACAGAGAAAAACTACTTTTTGTGCAATGGCTGGCCTGTGAGCCAGAGAGGGGAACTTTTCCTTTGTTCAGAAGCAACTGATTTCTTGCTCCAGTTTATCATTTTTTCCCCAGGAAAAACTACCGGTAGATATTATTATTTATTGGAGGAATGTTTGTCGACATGCTGTGTTAGAACTGATTGGTTATTTTGATTATTTAATTTCTATGCTGCTTAATGTATTAAAAATACCTCTGAGTGGTTTAAACTGAAGCATTGCAGGGGGTGGACTAGATGATCCTTGTGGTCCCTTCCAGATCTACGATTCTATGATTCTATGACTCCATCAGAAAGGGAAAAAAAAAAAGCATTCAAGGTATAATAAACAAACTCTGCCATTATTCCCTTATGGGGGACACAAGAGCCCTTCTAGAGTCCTTTGTAGGTTCTCCATCGGTCGGAGAAAATAACAGAGGCCAACCAGAGAATATTAAGAAGCAAAGCAGCTACTAAGCCTGATCTTTATTGATCTGTTGCAACAGGGTGCTCCCCTTACACACAGGAGAGAGGAGGAGGGCCCAGAACAAAAGTGTGCCTGCCCTTATACAGACATTTTAAATTCCCTTCCCTGGAACTCAAGACCACCCCTCCATACATCATACGTACATCACAGAAGGGGTGTAACCCAAGACCACCACCCCACAAACATCATACCTACATCACAGAAAAGGCGGTCTACAACAGAAATTTGAGTGTTGTTGTTTTTCCTGTCTGCCAGGTTATCTGATAATGCTCCATCTGTTTGCCTTTCCTGGTAGTCTGGCCATTCCTTTGAGATGGTGATTTCCCAGTTCCTGAGACAATGGGAAGGTTCCCTCACCCCCTCCCTCCTTGCAGAGAAAAACATTTGGTTAGTTTGGGAGTCAAAATGGTTTCAGGGCGGTCTTCCTGTGCTGCTCCAGACATGTGGTCCACACATCTATGTTCGTGCCTGGCTGGTGCATTGATGAACATTCATTTTATATATATATATATATATATATATATATATATATGACCTTAATTTTTTTTATTTCAATGGGAAAGGAGAACTGGTGAGGAGAAGGACCTAAAGAAAGACGGTTGGGCAATTGTTGTTTGCAAATGATTCCCACCCCCCGCCCCCAGAAACAAATAACAAGGAAACGAGAACTAAATTTGCACCACATCCCAGAAGCAGCTTTTACATCATGTGAAATGGTGCTCATCAATGGTTCCTCTTCATCCTGGAGAAGAGTGACTAGTGGGGTGCCACAGGGTTCTGTCTTGGGCCCGGTCTTATTCAACATCTTTATCAACGACTTGGATGATGGGCTCAAGGGCATCCTGATCAAATTTGCAGATGACACCAAACTGGGAGGGGTGGCTAACACCCCAGAGGACAGGATCACACTTCAAAACGACCTTGACAGATTGGAGAACTGGGCCAAAACAAACAAGATGAACTTTAACAGGGAGAAATGTAAAGTATTGCACTTGGGCAAAAAAAATGAGAGGCACAAATACAAGATGGGTGACACCTGGCTTGAGAGCAGTACATGTGAAAAGGATCTAGGAGTCTTGGTTGACCACAAACTTGACATGAGCCAACAGTGTGACGCGGCAGCTAAAAAAGCCAATGCAATTCTGGGCTGCATCAATAGGAGTATAGCATCTAGATCAAGGGAAGTAATAGTGCCACTGTATTCTGCTCTGGTCAGACCTCACCTGGAGTACTGTGTCCAGTTCTGGGCACCACAGTCCAAGAAGGACACTGAGAAACTGGAACGTGTACAGAGGAGGGCAACCAAAATGGTCAAAGGTCTGGAAATGATGCCTTATGAGGAACGGCTAAGGGAGCTGGGCATGTTTAGCCTGGAGAAGAGGAGGTTAAGGGGTGATATGATAGCCATGTTCAAATATATAAAAGGATGTCACATAGAGGAGGGAGAAAGGTTGTTTTCTGCTGCTCCAGAGAAGCGGACACGGAGCAATGGATCCAAACTGCAGGAAAGAAGATTCCACCTAAACATTAGGAAGAACTTCCTGACAGTAAGAGCTGTTCGACAGTGGAATTTGCTGCCAAGGAGTGTGGTGGAGTCTCCTTCTTTGGAGGTCTTTAAGCAGAGGCTTGACAACCATATGTCAGGAGTGCTCTGATGGTGTTTCCTGCTTGGCAGGGGGTTGGACTCGATGGCCCTTGTGGTCTCTTCCAACTCTATGATTCTATGATCCTATGATTCTATGAAAGCTCACATATAATGCAGAACTTAACATTCAGGAGAAAGTCATGAAAAGGGAATGAACTGCCATGCGGATGCAACCCCTGGTTTCTTTGAAAACCCTGCTATACTCTTGACTCCCAAAGCAGGTGGCCAGATACTTTATCTATAGTATAAATTTATCAGTCACATCCCCCCCCCCACAGAAGTTCTCAAAGCAACAGGAAACAAAATAAAAGGAAGCTAACGAGCATCTCCCACCACCTTTACTAAGTTTTTTTTAAAAAAAAGCTTTCACAAAAATCTGCTTTATAATTCCTTCAAGGTCAATGCTTTAAACATTGAAAGAGGGGGGGATAGTTAAGAATATCAGCAACAGAACCTTGAGATAAGGGGCTGAAGGAAACTCCCCTGTGAGGAAGTTTACAGCATTCAGCACTTTGAGGAAAGGCAAGTAAGGAGGGACATGACTGAGGTGTTTAAGATTATACATAGTAAGTGTGTGAGGAAAGTGGATGGGGAGAGGCTTTCCCCCCTCTCATGACACTATAACTTGGGGGCACCCCATGAAGCTGAAGGATAGATGATCCAGGAGAGACAAAAAAGAAATGACTTCTTCATGCGGTGCAGAATTAAACTCTGGAATTCACTTTCTCAAGATATAGCGATGGCCACCAATCTGAAATACAGTCCTACCTCATGTTGCGTTTGCTTCAGGTTGAGCATTTTCAGGTTGTGTCCCATGGCGACCCGGAAATACCAGAAAGGGTTACTTCCAGGTTTTGCCGCTCGCGCATACACAGATGCTCAAAATGACGTCATGTGCAGAAGCAGCGAATAGCAACCCGCAGACGCACAGACACGGGTTGCGATTTGCTCAGGTTGCGAACGGGGCTCCGGAACGGATCCCGTTCGCAACCAGAGGTACCACTGTACTTCAGACTCAGATAGCTCAATTGGTAGTGCTTGAGACTCTTAATCTCAGGGTTGTGGGTCAGAGTCCCATGTGGGGCCAAAGATTCCTGCATTGGGGGGGGTGGACTAGATGACTCTCGGGGTCAACTTCCAACTCTCCAACATTACCAGATCCTCTAAGCAGGAGAAGACTATCAATGACTACTAGCCATGAGGGCTATGTTCTATATCTACTGCCAAGACATTGTTGTTGTTGTTGTTGTTGTTGTCTACTGCCAAGACATTGTTGTTCCACTGCACTGATCCCCAAAGCTAGAGAGAGGGCTTTGCAACTACAGCATAGAGAACTGAGCAGAAAGAAAGGCAAGAGGCAGGGGTTACCAAATTTTGGGATCACACAGGGCGCCGCTGAAATGTTATAGACTGTTGTTGTTGTTTAGTCATGTCCGACTCTTTGTGACCCCATGGACCAGAGCATGCCAGGCACTTCTGTCTTCCACTGCCTCCCGCAGTTTGGTCAAACTCATGCTGGTAGCTTCAAGAACACTATCCAACCATCTCGTCCTCTGTCATCCCCTTCTCCTTGTGCCCTCCATCTTTCCCAACATCAGGGTCTTTTCCAGGGAGTCTTCTCTTCTCATGAGGTGGCCTCAGTATTGGAGCCTCAGCTTCAGGATCTGTCCTTCCAGTGAGCACTCA